>CAJUXJ010000246.1:0-59258 GCA_910589775.1 Avena eriantha
AAGAGAAGGTTGACCGTCACACATGTCCTAAAAGGTTTCATCCTAAGAGCACCTCCACTCGTTGGCCGTTCCCAGGCCGAAATCCGGAGCTAAATAGCACCGGACGAAGCTAGTTTTCGGCCTAGGAACAACCCGTTTTCTAGTTGCGTTCCCAGGCCGAGTTCCTGGGTTGGGAAAAATTTCAATCAAACTCGGCAAACTTTGGGCGAATATAGGCGGTTTTCAGTAATAGCAGGTGGATTCTAAATATTACATCAAATTCGGGCGGAAACCCGAATTCTGACTTCATTTAGGCTAAAAAAACTTAAAAAAGGCCGAGGCGATGCCGATGTCATCGGACGCCGCCTACATGCCGAAGTTGCGATAGAAGTAGAAGCTTGTGTAGTCGGGGTCCGCTTTGGCATCGTCATTGGTAGCGTCGTCGTCATCGCTCGGCGGCTACGGGGGGCGCGAGCTGCCTTGGCCTGCGTTGCCGCACCTCCACGGCTGTAACGAGGGGCCGGCGTCGTCATGACGAGCGGCGCGCCCTGTTAGGCGGGCTCATGGCGAGCTCTGGCCTAGCGCTCGGCCTCCTGCTGCCAGGGCTAAACACGTCGTGCCTCCTCCTGCTTCCTAGTCCGCCTTGGACCAGGCGAGCAGGTCCGGCTTCGGCATCAGTGGCGGTGGCGCCAGGTCCTGCAGAGAGCGCTCCATCACCATCTTGATGGCAAAGGAGTCCTTGTCAACAAGCACCGACAGTCCACCAGCTCCGGCTTCGGCTGGCGCAGGCGAAGCCAGACGGTCAGTGGCGGCGGTGCACGGGGCTCGTTGATGACAATTCCCCGCGATCGTGTCCTCTGCGGCGAGCGCACCGGCATGTCGCCTCCCACTTGGCGGGACGAAGAGCCTCGCCGCTGTCACGCGGCGACTGTGCCGACGCGGACCCGGACAAGCGCGAGGCGGCGGAGGAAGAGGAGCTCAGGCTGCCTATCCACCTAGGCAACCAGTTCGCCGGAGGTTGAAGCCTGGGCCTCGCCGCGGGCGCCGACGAGCACGGGAAGCCCAATCACGGGTTGTTGCCGGCGTGGATGTGCTCAAGGACGACATTGAGCATGCATCCCAGCGCACTCCACCATCGACGGCACCCCGCCGCGTTGTTGTGCTTCGCGGCGAGCCTGGAGGGCCTTGGTGGGCAGCGAGTTTCCCGAGCCGGCGCTCAGCGAAGAATTGCTCCTAGTAAACTAAGTTACCAGGGTCTTTGGCAAGCTCGGGATCCGGCATCACCGAGATGGCGGCCTGGATCTCCTCCACCATTTCGTCGTCCTCGGGCACCGGCGACACCGGCACACCGCGGCGTTGAGCTTCCAGCCGGGCGGGTAGCGGAAGTCCGGTGGCGCCATGTAGACGGCGTCGTGGAGCATCCGGGCCTCCCAGGGCTGGAGCATCTACCGGCCGAAGCCGGTCACCGCTGCAGGGTAGTCGGGGTACCTCTCCGCCATGGTTTTTGACGAGTTCTTCTGTTCGCCGGAGTTCGTGGTGGAGTGGGATGGAGGAGGCAGTGTGCTGTGAGCCGGTGATGGAGCCGTATTTTATAGGCCGAGACGGGCGGCGAGGCGGGAGGGGTGTAGTGGCGTGGGCGGGAAAGGGGAAACGGCAGGAAGTCGAGGCGGCGGTGGCGCGCCATTACGGTGACGTGTGGTCGACGAGACGGGCAGTTATTTCCCGGCGGTCCATCGCGGGAGCCGAGGCGGAAGGATGACGACGAATCGGCCTCCAGTCACTGACTGGGCGGGTTCACGCGCCGAGACTTTTTTCCCGCCGAATTTGCTTCGTCCGACGTTCCCAGCGCGTTACCAGCGCCCTGGGATCGGCTGGGATCTCCGGACGAAATTTGGGCCGAATCCGGACGAAATTTGGGCCGAATCCGGACGAAACCGGCGTCTTGAGAACATGACTGGACCTTTTTTCGGTGTTCGGATGAAGAAAAAACGCCCTGCTGGAACCAGAGTGGAGGTGCTCTGATACCCAACACCCAACAGCAGGGCAATCCGAGACTGTTGTTTACTACGGCGCATATGGTGTTCCGGATCTGGGAGCCTTTCTTGTCTCCAGAAAAACACTTTTGGAATTAATCAAATCTCGTCCGGATCCTAGTTGAGACCGGCCGGTTGATTATTTCCATATTTATTCGCAAATAAAAAAACTCCATATTTGAGTTCACGTACGTGAGTCATAGTTTAGTAGTTTTGAGTAGGTTTGTGTCATCCTTGTACGGAGTCAAGCTGCTGTATCCTGCGGCTATAAATATTCAGAAAACACCACCCAGGCTAAGGAAAAGAAATCGATGTGCTCTCGACTACGAGTCCCTAGTTCCGTCAAAACCAATACAGTAAATTCAGCACAGTTAAAGCAGTATCGATGGGCGAGATCGACCTAGAGAACCCCGGCGGCGGCATGGACGACATCCCGGTGTCGACCTTCGCGATGGCGGAGCCCGACGAAGAGAGCACGCTGTGGAACTTCGCCGTCCTTGCTGCGGTCATCTGTGGGATCATGGTCTTCTCCTACCTCCTGGTGCACATCTGCTATAGCTCTTGCTCGGAGACCATGGCCGCCGTCCTGTCCGTTCTGGGTGCAGCCTGCCTCGTCGTCGGATGCTTAGGTTGCATCTCCTTCTTTGTCCCCTGCCTTTGTGGAAATACGGACGGGGAGCAGCAAATCGAGTCGCGGCAAGATAAATCCAAGTGATTTTTGGTTATCTGGTCTAGTTTTACTGTGCTGCTATATCAGCTCCTGTTTTTTTGGCTGGTGCCACAATATAGTTGTAACCGATCAATTTTGGTTGGTGCCATATGATTATTCTGACCGATCAATTTTCTTCTCTATATCTTTGTCATAGTACTGTGTTCTTCATTAACTATACCCATGTGATATTTTTTCACTCGATTATATTTGAATTTACTCGGTGTGTCGAACTATATAGTATAGACGAAAAGATATGAACCCGCTGCATGTTTTGACTCTAAAAAATGTGCATGTCCATGTGACTTTAAGTACCTAATAAATACAGTATGAATTTGTTTCATGATTTATGCTAGACTATGAGTTATACATGGGTTGAAACGAATATCTTTCTAAGTTGGCACATGAGCTGCAACAGAGAAAAATATTTACGCGGTACAATTTTTCGGCGGGGTAAAATATTTGTTCTTACTCCTACAAAATATATTCACATAGTACCTATACTAGTTGGCGGTGGTGTCTCTTCCAATAAGGTCTTCCCGGCTTTAGCCCCATCTTGACGGTGACGTTGAGGAGCTTCTGGGAGTGGTGTGGTCCTCCAGGACTTCTTCTGGCTGTGGGGATCTTCGGACCATCAAGGAGCTTCATCGGCAGTTCATCCTTCTTCTTTATCTCCGGGACGGATGTGGTCTTTTTGACCCGTTCGGCGACTTTCCGTCCGCAATCAACAACGTCATGCTGACTCAGGGAGGAGCGGCAGCGGCGGCGCACCGTCGACATAGTCTGGAGGTTGAAGATGAAGAGCTTCTCAAGGATTTTGATTAAATTTTCATTTTTGTTGAGCTGCTTTGTAATGTTCGATGTTTCTTTTAATGCCAGTCTCCTATTCGCAAAAATAAAGTCACCTGACTAAGAATTAATTCTCATTCTTGGTCATGAGCCTTAGTTAGATCGTACTAGATACATGTACTACAATGTATTGATAGATTGTTCGATGATTCTTGGTCGGGTTGTAATCTATCAGCTATTATCTTGGCAAAATAAGAATATCACATATTCACTAAGGGGTTGCAATCCTCCTCCACAAAATCTAGAGCCGTCTAGAGAGTCCTTACAACCGATCCGGAAGCGTGCCCTCCAACTGGTGTGCTTGTTGGTTTGCCCCGGATCCAAAGGCCATTTTGGTCTTTGGAGATGCTGGGGTTTTGTCTCCATGCCAGCTTGCGGGAGAAGGTCATACTTCTCTATAGGTTCGTTGTCTTGGCGAGGATGATGAAGTGATCACACTATTATCGGCGTTGGGGGATGTTCTCCCCTGTCTGATGGTGTTGGCACCGGTTTCAATAGGTGGTTTCAATAGGTAGCGAGTGGAGAGTTTAGTATACCGGGTTTTTATCGAATCTGATGGATTGTTCAGGAGTCGGTGGCCATCCGATGCTTCGGCTCCATGAAGTCATGGCAGTGGTCCTTCAAATCATCTAAGGAGGGTATGTTGTGGTGTATTCAGATATGCCGCAAGCATATCTGGGTCTCTTACCCAGTGACGCCGCTGATCCATGGCCTCAAATCTAGGATAAGAATAAGTCTTGGGGCATGTCTCTGATCGTGTTCTACAAGCGAAGTCTGCTTTTCTATTTTCAGTGGCAAATGGCTACTATGGGCTGCGGCTCCTAAATCATTGGACGATAGTCCTTTTTTCTTCATGGGATGATGGTTTTGTGTATTTTCAACGAGCTATGAATTATCTTTTTTCAAACCAAGAATTATACTCCTATATATGCTTAAACCTCGGTAGATATTGTTTGAAATAACTGTATGCAACAGTAGAATGATTTTGTTGGACCGGCTAAGCAGTGGACGATGTATAATAGTCCTTTCATGCTATGATCCCATCCTTCTTTCTTGTACAAGCCAATAATGTGTAACACCCAAAATTTTGGCTTTCCAAAAACCTTCTTGAATTCCATGATTTTCTTGGAGCAATTTCAATTTATGGCATATTTGAAATCTCCATTTGGATCTTCCACCATCTTTTAAATTCTCAAAGCATGGCCATCCTTTATAATTCCTGAATTTGATCGCTTCCACATTGGTAAATAGATATGAGTCGGTCCACTCTATGTTTCCTCCAAAAACTAAAACCCTCCAAAATTATTCTCTTTATTCTATTAAAAAATCTCACTTTACAAGGCAACCATATTTTCTGTAGAACTGAAAATCCACAATAATTAGGGAATGATCCCTAGGGAATATATAGCCCGAGTATGCAAATTTTTTGAAACAATCACCAGGTGGGAGAGGGTCCCCACCTGAATATATTATCTCAACAGAAGAACAATAGTTTTCACGAGCGTCGTGACAAGAGGTAGTCACGCCACAAGCCGGCGTGACTTTTTTGGGACAAGTCCCTACAACGATGAGACCATAGAGTGATGTCGTCCACAATTTTTGAAATAGTTACATAAGATGATTGATCGACATTTCTGAACACCATGCTGTTTCTAGCGTCCCAAATTTCTCCGGTGAATCGGATTTTGCTATCTTTTAAGATACAAGTTTGGTAGCTACTATTTCTATCATCCTTTTACTCAAAGTTCATTGTTATACCAATAGTGTGTAATTACATGTAGTATTTTTGTTAGCACAAAACTCTATTTTTTCTAAGAACCGTACAAATTGATAGAAAAGTGGACAAAATATTGTCTACATATGTTGATTGATGCACTATAGGTAGTTTATAAGTTATAATATTTATTTTGGTATCTTCAAATATCTTCCGAGAGGGCTCTGCATTGTATGAATATATATAACATGTATCATCATAATGATATGTAGCGTAAGACAGTCTAGCTTAGTCGTAGCTAATTGGAAATTCTAGAGTTGTGAGGTGTCCAACAAGTGATATATGTTACCCGCAAAAAAACAAGTGATATATTAACCTTGAATTCTTATCCGTACTCTTCTGTTGACATTCCTTTTTTTTGTTTCTTTCTGTGCGAAGCTGTTCACTACCGGAAACGTGACGAGCGCCGACGGCCGGACCCCGTCGGCGTAGCTCCAAAACCCCGTCGGTGTAGGCTGCGCCGACGGTTGCCCGTCGGCGTACTAGCCCGTAGGCGTAGCTCCTCTCCCCGTCGGCGTAGAAAATTCGTCGATGTATATAGCTACGCCAATAGCAAAGCCATCGGCATAGACCATATGGGTCCCATCTAGATGACTAACGGCCGTTTGACTACGCTGACGGTTTGCCGTTGGCCTAGCTTTGTTCCATTTTTTCAATTTTTCATCTAATTTTTTTTCAAAACAAATTTCAACTGTTTTGAATTGTTTAACTCGTTAATCTCATAAGAATATTTTTAACTCTAAGTACGTTTAATCTTAAGTCAAATTGCACTTATAGTCAAACTTTCTCATCGGTCACCCATCCTAACACTACTCTAGCTCTAGCACGATTAACTTCTCCATTCCTTGCAGACGAGCTTTCGACAAAGAAATAGAACTTGTTGTCAATACTATCATATCAATCCTATTAACCATTGGACCATGATGTTAGATGACTTTATTTATTTTACAACATACGATTATTTAAGTAAACAATAATGGATAAGTAATAATAATCTTGAATTCGAATAAAATAAAATAAATTTTATTTACTTTGCCTTTTTCCATTTAATATTGAATAATACATATCTACAAATCCGCAAATCATAATCCGACAAACAATATATCCAAATCGGTGAGAAAAATGAGAGAAACCCAAATAGGATATCCCTATAGTCTATTTAATTATGTATCATATCTTTTCAACATTAGACCAACCAAAACTATGTCAAGATTCATGAAATATCCTTTTTTGCACTCAGAAAATAGAAAATAGCTTTTTGGTGCGACGAAAAGGAAAACTTGTATTGAATCTCTAATGAAATAGCATATTGCGAACCTAAAAATGATTTTTATAAAAAATCATGAGCATCATATCATATACCTGTAGTTCAAATCTGACTCATTTCCTACCGATTCGGTAGGAATTTGTCTTTTTCATGAGGGGTGTACGGAAAGGTTTATGCCCCGGTTGGGTCATTGTTCATGCAAGGTGGTATAATATTTTTGAAAAATGGGGTGTTACTATTTTTAAACTTTTATTGGCGGTTGCTTCACAAAATATCCCGTTTTGGGCACTCGGAAAATGGAAAATGGTTTTTTGGTGTGATGAAAAGGAAAACTTTCTCCTGCAATAATGTTCGCCATCTCATGATGTACATACATGTATAATATGGGCACATTATTACAAACTATGTCGCGATTTTCACCATAACATTAGTCATTTGACCTGAAAGCAATGAAACCTCGATTGAGATAGGTCACTTTCTAAAGTCTTTTTTTGAGACACAATCAATATACCAATTTTGATATTTTTCCTTGCATATATGTCATATAATATGACACCACGCGAAGGTTTTGCATTGTTTTGATCTTTTTTAATTTTTTATGTCTGTTTCAAACTATTGTCAAACTTTCTAAAATGGCAGCCATGAAGATTCTTAGCTCGGGGCCGAGCCTCGCTAAACTTGCATTGGCTCTCTAATTAAATAGCATATTGTGAACCTAAAATAATTTTTCTAAAAAATTATGAGCATCATCATGTACCTGTAGTTCAAATCTGACTCACTTCCTATAGATTCGGCAGGAATTTCTCTTTTTCTGAAGGGATGTACGGAAAGGTTTAAGATATCCCGGTTGCGACATTATCCATAGAAGGTGGTCTACTATTTTTTTAAAATGGAGTGGTACAATTTTTCAACTTTCATTTGTTGGTTGCTTCACAAAACACCCTGTTTTGGACACTCGGAAAATGAAAAATATATTATACAAAAGTATTTATATTGTTTTTATTTTTTTAGACAAAAATATGTAATATTTTAGTTTATATAAATAGATCTTATTTTTCTGCAAATTTTGATATATTATATGTATTTTTCTGAATTAAAAAGATTTAGTTATGTTTTTTCTAAGATTAATGTGCCGTCGGCGTAGACTTAACGCCGTCACACCTAATGACCTACGCCGACGGCCCAGTCTACGCCAATGGCTGCCGTAGGCCTATCCATCCTACGCCGATGGCAAAACTGGGCTGATGGCCGCACAACCTAGTTGCCGAGCCCGTCCACCAGCGCCGACGGCCCCGACATTTTGCCGTCGGCGTAGCTCGTTATTCCTGTAGTGGTTTTTTTTAGGTTTATAATTGGTCAAGGGACATGTGTGCTCCATATTCGTAACCTACACATAATAAGTTATTTTCCTAACTTAAAAAGATGCCAGTGACGGATATTCATTTCGGCTCACAGGTGCAAATGCACCCATTGAAAGGTACTTTCCTAGTTATTTTCCTTTGGACTTGACTTGTGTTGTTTCGCCCAAGCATTGCTCTCAAAGTTGTATCAGGTGCCTCCATTGGCCTTAGGGCCATGGCGGACCACGGCCTCTCGCTAGCGGGAGAGTTTCCGTTCATTTTTAGGTCTTTTTTCAGTGTCTTCTTCGAGATGATGAGGCGACGGTGCATCTTGAAGTCAGAATAATGTCCTCCCCGTCATATGCTCGCTCAGTTGGTGCATCTAGTGCTAGTGGAGGGCGTGTGGAGTCGTGCATCCGACGGATCTCTTGGAACTTGTCGTTTTTCGTATCCGTTTGTGTGGTTTGAGGTCAGTCTCTTTAGCCACGGTTATCATCTTCGGTGATGGTTGCTCCTCTAGTGCGCTGGTCCTTTAAGGTCTTAGCACGACGACTTCCCGCATGTGTACTACAACAAGCTCTACTTCGACAAGCTTTGCCCGGCTCCGGCGATGGAGGGGCGAGGACGGCGGCGCGCCTTCGGCTCGTTCTAGTTTCAGCAGTCTTTGCTAGGTGATCCATTGACTTATTTATAATTTTAATTATTTTTAGAACTCTTTGTACTATTGTTGATGATTATTAATAGATCTATGGAATTTCGAAAAAAAAAAAGTTGTATCAGGTGTTTTTGAGGAATTTATGTGCCACACCACTAGCCTCTCCAAGCAATGCTGTAAGGAAACACATGACCAATTCTTCGAGATTTCTGGAAACAAACCGCCAATATCGCTGCCCAAGCCTAGCTTGTTAAACACCAAGAGCAAACAAACACGATTCGCCCGCGCATGTGGCAGGTCAAGCACGCCTTGCAGATTCCTGGACGGCCACGAATCTGCTCCTCTATGTAAAACAACTTGCGGAATCCGAGACGACCACGATCCTCTATGAAAACAAACTTGCGGAATCCAGGCCACGGCGGCATAGCATAGAGCAACCTCCTCGTCCTAATCAATCGAACAAGGATATCATCGATCGATCTCTTCCAGCATGACGGAACAAAACGCCAAAATAACAAGATGCCAAGCCTTACTGATGCTCTCCTCCGTGGCGTTCATGGCGATCCTGTATGGCGGCCTGATCTGGGCGAGGGACGCAGATACCAGCGAGCTACCCAAGTACTCCATGGCCATCACGGCCGTCGCCGGGCTGGACGCTCTCCCCGGTGTTCAACCTCACCCTCCACATCGACAATACATTGGATTGTGATACGGCGTGCGTCCCGGAGCTCTCTACGGCGGCCGTGTCCTACGGTGGCGTGTCGCTCGGCGAGGGCTCCGTGTGTTCCTTCTGCGCGCAGGCCAAAGGGGAGTGCGAGGTGCAGGTCAGAGCGTCGGGGCAGGACGTGGCGGTGCCGCGGTCCCTTCGGGGCCAGCTGGCCGGCGAGATTCTGCGAGGCAAGCGTGACGTTCGACGTGACGGTGAAGATGCCAGCGGGGTGCAACAGGACGTCCTGCTACGAGAAGGTGCTCGCCTGCAGGGCAAAGATTCAAGGGGGTCCTCCCTGCTTGATGGCGGTTAGTAAAGTGAAGGTGTAATCTGTATTACTAGCAAATACGACATTATTGGCTTTTCAGGGCATGTGGGGTGTGGCTTTTCGATACCCTAAAACAATTTGATGTTTTTCGAGGAGGCAATCAAAATTTGTCGTCGTGGAGTACCTAACCCTGTCACCATGCGTACAAATTCATCAACAAAGACTGAGTAAGTAGTTAGTATTTCCTAGTTAGTGTTTTTTTGGGGGCAATTCCACTTATCTATTGGTAATCATAACTAATAGTTGTATAAAGAGTCATAAAAGTAACAAATATTATAATTAGATCCATGGACCACCTAGCGACCGATGACTATATCCACTAGCACGAGCCGAAGACGTGCAACCGTCCATGGGCGGATCCGGTGTATAAGCACTCAATTTCAATCCCTTTGTAATTTATCAAGCTAAATAGTGATTTGCTCCCACTTAGCAAAGAGATTTGTCTTACTTAGAATATTTTTGCTCCCTCTAAAATTTTGTTCTAGATCCGCCCCTGTCACCGTCCTCGCTCCGCCATCATGGAAATTGGGCAAAACTTGTCGTAGTAAGAAAAATGACGTAGTACAAGTCTTCCCTACTTTTTTTGCGTAAAAAAAGAATGGACTGTTACACACCTTTTTATTTTCCCATTTTCCCCGGTCGTCTTCTACCTGGCGATCGCACAACCCCTGTCTGACGCCTCCACCCTACTACCCGGCGGCTCCACCCCTACTCTATGCGCCCTCCAGTTCCGGCCGTAGCCGGACCTAAGCTCGCCTGCCTCCCGTGCCCGTTCCTCCAACCCGGCGAACCCACGTGCCCACCACCGTCTAGGCGACCTTGTGCGTGCGCCTCCTCCTAACCCCATGCAAGCCTAGGTCGTCGAGGTGTTGGCGCCGCTACTTCTAGCCCTTGCTTCCGCTGTGCTGCGCGCCGCCACTTCCTCACCACCCTAATCCCCCGTCGAGCTGCCACTACTAAGCTACTCTGTATCCTCAAATGGCTACTCCCCTTAACCCACGTTTCTGCTCCTCATTTCCAAATTTATCCGACCCAGTTTGTCAGAAATTGGCTGGAGCGAACCTCTCTAACGAAAATCGGTCGGAATTTGGGACAGTCGGTGGAAGTTGGCCGGGAGTCCCACGGCAGAATGCTGTCGGTGCATCCTGAAACTTCCCTCCTGCCAATAGTGTTCTTGTATGTGGATACCAGAAAAAGTTCTTCAAAACTTTAGATACAAGGGTTAGGACTCCATTTTTAAAGCTCACCTTAAGAAAAAATAATGGGGCAACTCTTACGGCTATTATACGAGGGTTAGGACTCTTGCGGTTAAGAAAATCTTTTGCCTCCAAAACCATAAAAAGTGGTTATTATAAAGTTTTGCCTTTCTAAGGGATCTGCCACGGCTTCTCTAAGAATGTCTAAGATGCACCATGCAATTTGAGTCGGCCAGGGTAGCATGAGTGCCCATCCGGTAGAATCGGCACATGATCACTACAGGAATGGCGCGGTGCGCCAACGGCCGGCCCATATGCCGACGGCCAATTGTCGGGGTCCTCGGCGTAGCACCAGGCCAGGCCAGCCCCGCTTCCGAGCGCTCGGCGTAGCCACCGATACGCCGACGGTGGCCCTCGGCGTACACAGGCCTTTGGCGTATGGGGTGTCCGTGTGGCACTTGCCGGCCTGGCCAGGACGGATCCCTAACGGCGCCATCAATACGCTGAGGGTGACTGTCGGCGTACCGCCGTACATTTTTTTATTCATACGCCGAGGGTCACCGTCGGCGTACCGCCGTACATTTTTATTTATTTTTTCCACCCAATTATAAATTTATATTATATTTGTATTTATTTATTAGTATCAATTATTTAGGTTCTATTTTATCAAATCGATGGATTTGTAGCCTCCAAATAATAGTCTCCACGCCCACATTAAATGTCGAATCTTCTCACACCTTGAGAAATTTGCATGTTTGTAAGTATTATTATCACATGTGTGTGAAATTTATATATCACACTTTTAGTGAAGTTGTTCAGAGATTCAATCCTTATCACTAGGGGGTAGACGATCCGAGGCCCTCAGATCAGGGTTCCGTGGCAAACCGCGCTCCGGGTCGTAGGAAACCCTCAAGAACTTGCATATGACCCTTTCACATGCATGGAGGTGTGGTGTTGTGTTTAAACATGCAAAACCTAGTCCCCGTGTTGCATGAATGTGTCCCCCTTCGCATGCATGCGTTGTAACCTAAAAGGGAAGGTTCACGACTTATATAAGGGGGAAACTCCCCGTTCCGGTGAAACTGGGTAGGATACTGCCGCACCTTGTGAACCAACATGGTTTTACATCATCATATGACCTAAACAAACACAAACAAGAGAGACCTACGCCGGGCTACCCCTGTCAGAGGAACGTCTAGGGGGGTAGACGATCCGAGGCCCACAGATCAGGGTTCCGCGGCAAACCGCGCTCCGGGTCGTAGGAAACCCTCAAGAACTTGCATGTGGACCTTGCACATGCATGGAGGTATGGTGTTGTGTTGAAACATGCAAAACCTAGTCCCCGGGTTGCATGAATGTGTCCCCCTTCACATGCATGCGCTGTAACCTGAAAGGGAAGGTTCTGGACTTATATAAGGGGGAAAATCCCCGTTCCGGTGAAACCGGGTAGGATACTGCCGCACCTTGTGAACCAACATGGTTTCACATCATCATATGACCTAAACAAACACAAAACAAGAGAGAGCTACGCCGGGCTACCCCTGTCAGAGGAACGTCTAGGGGGTAGACGATCCGAGGCCCACAGATCAGGGTTCCGCGGCAAACCGCGCTCCAGGTCGTAGGAAACCCTCAAGAACTTGCATGTGGCCCTTGCACACGCATGGAGGTGTGGTGTTGTGTTGAAACATGCAAAACCTAGTCCCCGTGTTGCATGAATGTGTCCCCCTTCGCATGCATGCGATGTAACCTAAAAAGGGAAGGTTTTGGACTTATATAAGGGGGAAACTCCCCGTTCCGGTGAAACCGGGTAGGATACTGCCGTACCTTGTGAACCAACATGGTTTTACATCATCATATGACCTAAACAAACACAAAACAAAGAGAGAGCTACGCCGGGCTACCCCTGTCAGAGCAACGTCTAGGGGGGTAGACGATCCGAGGCCCACAGATCAGGGTTCCGCGGCAAACCGCGCTCCGGGGCGTAGGAAACCCTCAAGAACTTGCATGTCGGCCCTGCACATGCATGGAGGCGTGGTGTTGTGTTGAAACATGCAAAACCTAGTCCCCGAGTTGCATGAATGTGTCCCCCTTCGCATGCATGCGCTGTAACCTAAAAGGAAAGGTTCTCGACTTATATAAGGGGGAAACTCCCCGTTCCGGTGAAACCGGGTAGGATACTTCCGCACCTTGTGAACCAACATGGTTTTACATCATCATATGACCTAAACAAACACAAAACAAGAGAGAGCTACGCCGGGCTACCCCTGTCAGAGGAACGTCTAGGGGGGTAGACGATCCGAGGCCCACAGATCAGGGTTCCGCGGCAAACCCTGCTCCGGGGTCGTAGGAAACCCTCAAGAACTTGCATGTGGCCCTTGCACATGCATGGAGGTGTGGTGTTGTGTTGAAACATGCAAAACCTAATCCCCGGGTTGCATGAATGTGTCCCCCTTCGCATGCATGCGCTGTAACCTAAAAGGGAAGGTTTGGACTTATATATGGGGGAAACTCTCCGTTCGGTGAAACCGAGTAGGATACTGCCGCACCTTGTGAGCCAACATGGTTTTACATCATCATATGACATAAACAAACACAAAACAAGAGAGAGCTATGCCGGGCTACCCCTGTCAGAGGAACGTCTAGGGGGTAGACGATCCGAGGCCCACAGATCAGGGTTCCGCGGCAAACCGCGCTCCGGGTCGTAGGAAACCCTCAAGAACTTGCATGTGGCCCTTGCACATGCATGGAGGTGTGGTGTTGTGTTGAAACATGCAAAACCTAGTCCCCGGGTTGCATGAATGTGTCCCCCTTCGCATGCATGCGTTGTAACCTAAAAGGGAAGGTTCTGGACTTATATAAGGGGGAAACTCTCCGTTCCGGTGAAACCGGGTAGGATACTGCCGCACCTTGTGAACCAACATGGTTTTACATCATCATATGACCTAAACAAACACAAAACAAGAGAGAGCTACGCCGGGCTACCCCTGTCAGAGGAACGTCTAGGGGGGTAGACGATCCGAGGCCCACAGATCAGGGTTCCGCGGCAAACCGCGCTCCGGGGCGTAGGAAACCCTCAAGAACTTGCAT
The DNA here is from genome assembly GCA_910589775.1 of Avena eriantha. Classification (NCBI taxonomy): domain Eukaryota; kingdom Viridiplantae; phylum Streptophyta; class Magnoliopsida; order Poales; family Poaceae; genus Avena; species Avena eriantha. The sequence continues at coordinate 13,927 of CAJUXJ010000246.1, forward strand.
GTGGCCCTTGCACATGCATGGAGGTGTGGTGTTGTGTTGAAACATGCAAAACCTAGTCCCCGGGTTGCATGAATGTGTCCCCCTTCGCATGCATGCGCTGTAACCTAAAAGGGAAGGTTCTGGACTTATATAAGGGGGAAACTCCCTGTTCCGGTGAAACCGGGTAGGATACTGCCGCTACCTTGTGAACCAACATGGTTTTACATCATCATATGACCTAAACAAACACAAAACAAGAGAGAGCTACGCCGGGCTACCCCTGTCAGAGGAACGTCTAGGGGGTAGACGATCTGAGGCCCACAGATCAGGGTTCCGCGGCAAACCACGCTCCGGGGCGTAGGAAACCCTCAAGAACTTGCATGTGGCCCTTGCACATGCATGGAGGTGTGGTGTTGTGTTGAAACATGCAAAACCTAGTCCCCGGGTTGCATGAATGTGTCCCCCTTCGCATGCATGCGCTGTAACCTAAAAGGGAAGGTTCTAGGACTTATATAAGGGGGAAACTCCCCGTTCCGGTGAAACCGGGTAGGATACTGCCGCACCTTGTGAACCAACATGGTTTTACATCATCATATGACCTAAACAAACACAAAACAAGAGAGAGCTATGCCGGGCTACCCCTGTCAGAGGAACGTCTAGAGGGGTAGACGATCCGAGGCCCACAGATCAGGGTTCCGCGGCAAACCGCGCTCCGGGCGTAGGAAACCCTCAAGAACTTGCATGTGGCCCTTGCACATGCATGGAGGTGTGGTGTTGTGTTGAAACATGCAAAACCTAGTCCCCGGGTTGCATGAATGTGTCCCCCTTCGCATGCATGCGCTGTAACCTAAAAGGGAAGGTTCTGGACTTATATAAGGGGGAAACTCCCCGTTCCGGTGAAACCGGGTAGGATACTGCCGCACCTTGTGAACCAACATGGTTTTACATCATCATATGACCTAAACAAACACAAAACAAGAGAGAGCTACGCCGGGCTACCCCTGTCAGAGGAACGTCTAGGGGGGTAGACGATCCGAGGCCCACAGATCAGGGTTCCGCGGCAAACCGCGCTCCGGGGCGTAGGAAACCCTCAAGAACTTGCATGTGGCCCTTGCACATGCATGGAGGTGTGGTGTTGTGTTGAAACATGCAAAACCTAGTCCCCGGGTTGCATGAATGTGTCCCCCTTCGCATGCATGCGCTGTAACCTAAAAGGGAAGGTTCTGGACTTATATAAGGGGGAAACTCCCCGTTCCGGTGAAACCGGGTAGGATACTGCCGCACCTTGTGAACCAACATGGTTTTACATCATCATATGACCTAAACAAACACAAAACAAGAGAGAGCTACGCCGGGCTACCCCTGTCAGAGGAACGTCTAGGGGGGTAGACGATCCGAGGCCCACAGATCAGGGTTCCGCGGCAAACCGCGCTCCGGGTCGTAGGAAACCCTCAAGAACTTGCATGTGGCCCTTGCACATGCATGGAGGTGTGGTGTTGTGTTGAAACATGCAAAACCTAGTCCCCGGGTTGCATGAATGTGTCCCCCTTCGCATGCATGCGCTGTAACCTAAAAGGGAAGGTTCTGGACTTATATAAGGGGGAAACTCCCCGTTCCGGTGAAACCGGGTAGGATACTGCCGCACCTTGTGAACCAACATGGTTTTACATCATCATATGACCTAAACAAACACAAAACAAGAGAGAGCTACGCCGGGCTACCCCTGTCAGAGGAACGTCTAGGGGGGTAGACGATCCGAGGCCCACAGATCAGGGTTCCGCGGCAAACCGCGCTCCGGGGCGTAGGAAACCCTCAAGAACTTGCATGTGGCCCTTGCACATGCATGGAGGTGTGGTGTTGTGTTGAAACATGCAAAACCTAGTCCCCGGGTTGCATGAATGTGTCCCCCTTCGCATGCATGCGCTGTAACCTAAAAGGGAAGGTTCTGGACTTATATAAGGGGGAAACTCCCGTTCCGGTGAAACCGGGTAGGATACTGCCGCACCTTGTGAACCAACATGGTTTTACATCATCATATGACCTAAACAAACACAAAACAAGAGAGAGCTACGCCGGGCTACCCCTGTCAGAGGAACGTCTAGGGGGGTAGACGATCCGAGGCCCACAGATCAGGGTTCCGCGGCAAACCGCGCTCCGGGTCGTAGGAAACCCTCAAGAACTTGCATGTGGCCCTTGCACATGCATGGAGGTGTGGTGTTGTGTTGAAACATGCAAAACCTAGTCCCCGGGTTGCATGAATGTGTCCCCCTTCGCATGCATGCGCTGTAACCTAAAAGGGAAGGTTCTGGACTTATATAAGGGGGAAACTCCCGTTCCGGTGAAACCGGGTAGGATACTGCCGCACCTTGTGAACCAACATGGTTTTACATCATCATATGACCTAAACAAACACAAAACAAGAGAGAGCTACGCCGGGCTACCCCTGTCAGAGGAACGTCTAGGGGGGTAGACGATCCGAGGCCCACAGATCAGGGTTCCGCGGCAAACCGCGCTCCGGGTCGTAGGAAACCCTCAAGAACTTGCATGTGGCCCTTGCACATGCATGGAGGTGTGGTGTTGTGTTGAAACATGCAAAACCTAGTCCCCGGGTTGCATGAATGTGTCCCCCTTCGCATGCATGCGCTGTAACCTAAAAGGGAAGGTTCTGGACTTATATAAGGGGGAAACTCCCCGTTCCGGTGAAACCGGGTAGGATACTGCCGCACCTTGTGAACCAACATGGTTTTACATCATCATATGACCTAAACAAACACAAAACAAGAGAGAGCTACGCCGGGCTACCCCTGTCAGAGGAACGTCTAGGGGGGTAGACGATCCGAGGCCCACAGATCAGGGTTCCGCGGCAAACCGCGCTCCGGGGCGTAGGAAACCCTCAAGAACTTGCATGTGGCCCTTGCACATGCATGGAGGTGTGGTGTTGTGTTGAAACATGCAAAACCTAGTCCCCGGGTTGCATGAATGTGTCCCCCTTCGCATGCATGCGCTGTAACCTAAAAGGGAAGGTTCTGGACTTATATAAGGGGGAAACTCCCCGTTCCGGTGAAACCGGGTAGGATACTGCCGCACCTTGTGAACCAACATGGTTTTACATCATCATATGACCTAAACAAACACAAAACAAGAGAGAGCTACGCCGGGCTACCCCTGTCAGAGGAACGTCTAGGGGGTAGACGATCCGAGGCCCACAGATCAGGGTTCCGCGGCAAACCGCGCTCCGGGGCGTAGGAAACCCTCAAGAACTTGCATGTGGCCCTTGCACATGCATGGAGGTGTGGTGTTGTGTTGAAACATGCAAAACCTAGTCCCCGGGTTGCATGAATGTGTCCCCCTTCGCATGCATGCGCTGTAACCTAAAAGGGAAGGTTCTGGACTTATATAAGGGGGAAACTCCCCGTTCCGGTGAAACCGGGTAGGATACTGCCGCACCTTGTGAACCAACATGGTTTTACATCATCATATGACCTAAACAAACACAAAACAAGAGAGAGCTACGCCGGGCTACCCCTGTCAGAGGAACGTCTAGGGGGGTAGACGATCCGAGGCCCACAGATCAGGGTTCCGCGGCAAACCGCGCTCCGGGGCGTAGGAAACCCTCAAGAACTTGCATGTGGCCCTTGCACATGCATGGAGGTGTGGTGTTGTGTTGAAACATGCAAAACCTAGTCCCCGGGTTGCATGAATGTGTCCCCCTTCGCATGCATGCGCTGTAACCTAAAAGGGAAGGTTCTGGACTTATATAAGGGGGAAACTCCCGTTCCGGTGAAACCGGGTAGGATACTGCCGCACCTTGTGAACCAACATGGTTTTACATCATCATATGACCTAAACAAACACAAAACAAGAGAGAGCTACGCCGGGCTACCCCTGTCAGAGGAACGTCTAGGGGGGTAGACGATCCGAGGCCCACAGATCAGGGTTCCGCGGCAAACCGCGCTCCGGGGCGTAGGAAACCCTCAAGAACTTGCATGTGGCCCTTGCACATGCATGGAGGTGTGGTGTTGTGTTGAAACATGCAAAACCTAGTCCCCGGGTTGCATGAATGTGTCCCCCTTCGCATGCATGCGCTGTAACCTAAAAGGGAAGGTTCTGGACTTATATAAGGGGGAAACTCCCCGTTCCGGTGAAACCGGGTAGGATACTGCCGCACCTTGTGAACCAACATGGTTTTACATCATCATATGACCTAAACAAACACAAAACAAGAGAGAGCTACGCCGGGCTACCCCTGTCAGAGGAACGTCTAGGGGGTAGACGATCCGAGGCCCACAGATCAGGGTTCCGCGGCAAACCGCGCTCCGGGGCGTAGGAAACCCTCAAGAACTTGCATGTGGCCCTTGCACATGCATGGAGGTGTGGTGTTGTGTTGAAACATGCAAAACCTAGTCCCCGGGTTGCATGAATGTGTCCCCCTTCGCATGCATGCGCTGTAACCTAAAAGGGAAGGTTCTGGACTTATATAAGGGGGAAACTCCCCGTTCCGGTGAAACCGGGTAGGATACTGCCGCACCTTGTGAACCAACATGGTTTTACATCATCATATGACCTAAACAAACACAAAACAAGAGAGAGCTACGCCGGGCTACCCCTGTCAGAGGAACGTCTAGGGGGGTAGACGATCCGAGGCCCACAGATCAGGGTTCCGCGGCAAACCGCGCTCCGGGGCGTAGGAAACCCTCAAGAACTTGCATGTGGCCCTTGCACATGCATGGAGGTGTGGTGTTGTGTTGAAACATGCAAAACCTAGTCCCCGGGTTGCATGAATGTGTCCCCCTTCGCATGCATGCGCTGTAACCTAAAAGGGAAGGTTCTGGACTTATATAAGGGGGAAACTCCCGTTCCGGTGAAACCGGGTAGGATACTGCCGCACCTTGTGAACCAACATGGTTTTACATCATCATATGACCTAAACAAACACAAAACAAGAGAGAGCTACGCCGGGCTACCCCTGTCAGAGGAACGTCTAGGGGGGTAGACGATCCGAGGCCCACAGATCAGGGTTCCGCGGCAAACCGCGCTCCGGGGCGTAGGAAACCCTCAAGAACTTGCATGTGGCCCTTGCACATGCATGGAGGTGTGGTGTTGTGTTGAAACATGCAAAACCTAGTCCCCGGGTTGCATGAATGTGTCCCCCTTCGCATGCATGCGCTGTAACCTAAAAGGGAAGGTTCTGGACTTATATAAGGGGGAAACTCCCCGTTCCGGTGAAACCGGGTAGGATACTGCCGCACCTTGTGAACCAACATGGTTTTACATCATCATATGACCTAAACAAACACAAAACAAGAGAGAGCTACGCCGGGCTACCCCTGTCAGAGGAACGTCTAGGGGGTAGACGATCCGAGGCCCACAGATCAGGGTTCCGCGGCAAACCGCGCTCCGGGGCGTAGGAAACCCTCAAGAACTTGCATGTGGCCCTTGCACATGCATGGAGGTGTGGTGTTGTGTTGAAACATGCAAAACCTAGTCCCCGGGTTGCATGAATGTGTCCCCCTTCGCATGCATGCGCTGTAACCTAAAAGGGAAGGTTCTGGACTTATATAAGGGGGAAACTCCCCGTTCCGGTGAAACCGGGTAGGATACTGCCGCACCTTGTGAACCAACATGGTTTTACATCATCATATGACCTAAACAAACACAAAACAAGAGAGAGCTACGCCGGGCTACCCCTGTCAGAGGAACGTCTAGGGGGGTAGACGATCCGAGGCCCACAGATCAGGGTTCCGCGGCAAACCGCGCTCCGGGGCGTAGGAAACCCTCAAGAACTTGCATGTGGCCCTTGCACATGCATGGAGGTGTGGTGTTGTGTTGAAACATGCAAAACCTAGTCCCCGGGTTGCATGAATGTGTCCCCCTTCGCATGCATGCGCTGTAACCTAAAAGGGAAGGTTCTGGACTTATATAAGGGGGAAACTCCCCGTTCCGGTGAAACCGGGTAGGATACTGCCGCACCTTGTGAACCAACATGGTTTTACATCATCATATGACCTAAACAAACACAAAACAAGAGAGAGCTACGCCGGGCTACCCCTGTCAGAGGAACGTCTAGGGGGTAGACGATCCGAGGCCCACAGATCAGGGTTCCGCGGCAAACCGCGCTCCGGGTCGTAGGAAACCCTCAAGAACTTGCATGTGGCCCTTGCACATGCATGGAGGTGTGGTGTTGTGTTGAAACATGCAAAACCTAGTCCCCGGGTTGCATGAATGTGTCCCCCTTCGCATGCATGCGCTGTAACCTAAAAGGGAAGGTTCTGGACTTATATAAGGGGGAAACTCCCCGTTCCGGTGAAACCGGGTAGGATACTGCCGCACCTTGTGAACCAACATGGTTTTACATCATCATATGACCTAAACAAACACAAAACAAGAGAGAGCTACGCCGGGCTACCCCTGTCAGAGGAACGTCTAGGGGGGTAGACGATCCGAGGCCCACAGATCAGGGTTCCGCGGCAAACCGCGCTCCGGGGCGTAGGAAACCCTCAAGAACTTGCATGTGGCCCTTGCACATGCATGGAGGTGTGGTGTTGTGTTGAAACATGCAAAACCTAGTCCCCGGGTTGCATGAATGTGTCCCCCTTCGCATGCATGCGCTGTAACCTAAAAGGGAAGGTTCTGGACTTATATAAGGGGGAAACTCCCCGTTCCGGTGAAACCGGGTAGGATACTGCCGCACCTTGTGAACCAACATGGTTTTACATCATCATATGACCTAAACAAACACAAAACAAGAGAGAGCTACGCCGGGCTACCCCTGTCAGAGGAACGTCTAGGGGGGTAGACGATCCGAGGCCCACAGATCAGGGTTCCGCGGCAAACCGCGCTCCGGGTCGTAGGAAACCCTCAAGAACTTGCATGTGGCCCTTGCACATGCATGGAGGTGTGGTGTTGTGTTGAAACATGCAAAACCTAGTCCCCGGGTTGCATGAATGTGTCCCCCTTCGCATGCATGCGCTGTAACCTAAAAGGGAAGGTTCTGGACTTATATAAGGGGGAAACTCCCCGTTCCGGTGAAACCGGGTAGGATACTGCCGCACCTTGTGAACCAACATGGTTTTACATCATCATATGACCTAAACAAACACAAAACAAGAGAGAGCTACGCCGGGCTACCCCTGTCAGAGGAACGTCTAGGGGGGTAGACGATCCGAGGCCCACAGATCAGGGTTCCGCGGCAAACCGCGCTCCGGGTCGTAGGAAACCCTCAAGAACTTGCATGTGGCCCTTGCACATGCATGGAGGTGTGGTGTTGTGTTGAAACATGCAAAACCTAGTCCCCGGGTTGCATGAATGTGTCCCCCTTCGCATGCATGCGCTGTAACCTAAAAGGGAAGGTTCTGGACTTATATAAGGGGGAAACTCCCGTTCCGGTGAAACCGGGTAGGATACTGCCGCACCTTGTGAACCAACATGGTTTTACATCATCATATGACCTAAACAAACACAAAACAAGAGAGAGCTACGCCGGGCTACCCCTGTCAGAGGAACGTCTAGGGGGGTAGACGATCCGAGGCCCACAGATCAGGGTTCCGCGGCAAACCGCGCTCCGGGGCGTAGGAAACCCTCAAGAACTTGCATGTGGCCCTTGCACATGCATGGAGGTGTGGTGTTGTGTTGAAACATGCAAAACCTAGTCCCCGGGTTGCATGAATGTGTCCCCCTTCGCATGCATGCGCTGTAACCTAAAAGGGAAGGTTCTGGACTTATATAAGGGGGAAACTCCCCGTTCCGGTGAAACCGGGTAGGATACTGCCGCACCTTGTGAACCAACATGGTTTTACATCATCATATGACCTAAACAAACACAAAACAAGAGAGAGCTACGCCGGGCTACCCCTGTCAGAGGAACGTCTAGGGGGTAGACGATCCGAGGCCCACAGATCAGGGTTCCGCGGCAAACCGCGCTCCGGGGCGTAGGAAACCCTCAAGAACTTGCATGTGGCCCTTGCACATGCATGGAGGTGTGGTGTTGTGTTGAAACATGCAAAACCTAGTCCCCGGGTTGCATGAATGTGTCCCCCTTCGCATGCATGCGCTGTAACCTAAAAGGGAAGGTTCTGGACTTATATAAGGGGGAAACTCCCCGTTCCGGTGAAACCGGGTAGGATACTGCCGCACCTTGTGAACCAACATGGTTTTACATCATCATATGACCTAAACAAACACAAAACAAGAGAGAGCTACGCCGGGCTACCCCTGTCAGAGGAACGTCTAGGGGGGTAGACGATCCGAGGCCCACAGATCAGGGTTCCGCGGCAAACCGCGCTCCGGGGCGTAGGAAACCCTCAAGAACTTGCATGTGGCCCTTGCACATGCATGGAGGTGTGGTGTTGTGTTGAAACATGCAAAACCTAGTCCCCGGGTTGCATGAATGTGTCCCCCTTCGCATGCATGCGCTGTAACCTAAAAGGGAAGGTTCTGGACTTATATAAGGGGGAAACTCCCCGTTCCGGTGAAACCGGGTAGGATACTGCCGCACCTTGTGAACCAACATGGTTTTACATCATCATATGACCTAAACAAACACAAAACAAGAGAGAGCTACGCCGGGCTACCCCTGTCAGAGGAACGTCTAGGGGGGTAGACGATCCGAGGCCCACAGATCAGGGTTCCGCGGCAAACCGCGCTCCGGGGCGTAGGAAACCCTCAAGAACTTGCATGTGGCCCTTGCACATGCATGGAGGTGTGGTGTTGTGTTGAAACATGCAAAACCTAGTCCCCGGGTTGCATGAATGTGTCCCCCTTCGCATGCATGCGCTGTAACCTAAAAGGGAAGGTTCTGGACTTATATAAGGGGGAAACTCCCCGTTCCGGTGAAACCGGGTAGGATACTGCCGCACCTTGTGAACCAACATGGTTTTACATCATCATATGACCTAAACAAACACAAAACAAGAGAGAGCTACGCCGGGCTACCCCTGTCAGAGGAACGTCTAGGGGGGTAGACGATCCGAGGCCCACAGATCAGGGTTCCGCGGCAAACCGCGCTCCGGGGCGTAGGAAACCCTCAAGAACTTGCATGTGGCCCTTGCACATGCATGGAGGTGTGGTGTTGTGTTGAAACATGCAAAACCTAGTCCCCCGGGTTGCATGAATGTGTCCCCCTTCGCATGCATGCGCTGTAACCTAAAAGGGAAGGTTCTGGACTTATATAAGGGGGAAACTCCCCGTTCCGGTGAAACCGGGTAGGATACTGCCGCACCTTGTGAACCAACATGGTTTTACATCATCATATGACCTAAACAAACACAAAACAAGAGAGAGCTACGCCGGGCTACCCCTGTCAGAGGAACGTCTAGGGGGGTAGACGATCCGAGGCCCACAGATCAGGGTTCCGCGGCAAACCGCGCTCCGGGGCGTAGGAAACCCTCAAGAACTTGCATGTGGCCCTTGCACATGCATGGAGGTGTGGTGTTGTGTTGAAACATGCAAAACCTAGTCCCCGGGTTGCATGAATGTGTCCCCCTTCGCATGCATGCGCTGTAACCTAAAAGGGAAGGTTCTGGACTTATATAAGGGGGAAACTCCCCGTTCCGGTGAAACCGGGTAGGATACTGCCGCACCTTGTGAACCAACATGGTTTTACATCATCATATGACCTAAACAAACACAAAACAAGAGAGAGCTACGCCGGGCTACCCCTGTCAGAGGAACGTCTAGGGGGTAGACGATCCGAGGCCCACAGATCAGGGTTCCGCGGCAAACCGCGCTCCGGGGCGTAGGAAACCCTCAAGAACTTGCATGTGGCCCTTGCACATGCATGGAGGTGTGGTGTTGTGTTGAAACATGCAAAACCTAGTCCCCGGGTTGCATGAATGTGTCCCCCTTCGCATGCATGCGCTGTAACCTAAAAGGGAAGGTTCTGGACTTATATAAGGGGGAAACTCCCCGTTCCGGTGAAACCGGGTAGGATACTGCCGCACCTTGTGAACCAACATGGTTTTACATCATCATATGACCTAAACAAACACAAAACAAGAGAGAGCTACGCCGGGCTACCCCTGTCAGAGGAACGTCTAGGGGGGTAGACGATCCGAGGCCCACAGATCAGGGTTCCGCGGCAAACCGCGCTCCGGGGCGTAGGAAACCCTCAAGAACTTGCATGTGGCCCTTGCACATGCATGGAGGTGTGGTGTTGTGTTGAAACATGCAAAACCTAGTCCCCGGGTTGCATGAATGTGTCCCCCTTCGCATGCATGCGCTGTAACCTAAAAGGGAAGGTTCTGGACTTATATAAGGGGGAAACTCCCCGTTCCGGTGAAACCGGGTAGGATACTGCCGCACCTTGTGAACCAACATGGTTTTACATCATCATATGACCTAAACAAACACAAAACAAGAGAGAGCTACGCCGGGCTACCCCTGTCAGAGGAACGTCTAGGGGGGTAGACGATCCGAGGCCCACAGATCAGGGTTCCGCGGCAAACCGCGCTCCGGGGCGTAGGAAACCCTCAAGAACTTGCATGTGGCCCTTGCACATGCATGGAGGTGTGGTGTTGTGTTGAAACATGCAAAACCTAGTCCCCGGGTTGCATGAATGTGTCCCCCTTCGCATGCATGCGCTGTAACCTAAAAGGGAAGGTTCTGGACTTATATAAGGGGGAAACTCCCCGTTCCGGTGAAACCGGGTAGGATACTGCCGCACCTTGTGAACCAACATGGTTTTACATCATCATATGACCTAAACAAACACAAAACAAGAGAGAGCTACGCCGGGCTACCCCTGTCAGAGGAACGTCTAGGGGGGTAGACGATCCGAGGCCCACAGATCAGGGTTCCGCGGCAAACCGCGCTCCGGGGCGTAGGAAACCCTCAAGAACTTGCATGTGGCCCTTGCACATGCATGGAGGTGTGGTGTTGTGTTGAAACATGCAAAACCTAGTCCCCGGGTTGCATGAATGTGTCCCCCTTCGCATGCATGCGCTGTAACCTAAAAGGGAAGGTTCTGGACTTATATAAGGGGGAAACTCCCCGTTCCGGTGAAACCGGGTAGGATACTGCCGCACCTTGTGAACCAACATGGTTTTACATCATCATATGACCTAAACAAACACAAAACAAGAGAGAGCTACGCCGGGCTACCCCTGTCAGAGGAACGTCTAGGGGGGTAGACGATCCGAGGCCCACAGATCAGGGTTCCGCGGCAAACCGCGCTCCGGGGCGTAGGAAACCCTCAAGAACTTGCATGTGGCCCTTGCACATGCATGGAGGTGTGGTGTTGTGTTGAAACATGCAAAACCTAGTCCCCGGGTTGCATGAATGTGTCCCCCTTCGCATGCATGCGCTGTAACCTAAAAGGGAAGGTTCTGGACTTATATAAGGGGGAAACTCCCCGTTCCGGTGAAACCGGGTAGGATACTGCCGCACCTTGTGAACCAACATGGTTTTACATCATCATATGACCTAAACAAACACAAAACAAGAGAGAGCTACGCCGGGCTACCCCTGTCAGAGGAACGTCTAGGGGGGTAGACGATCCGAGGCCCACAGATCAGGGTTCCGCGGCAAACCGCGCTCCGGGTCGTAGGAAACCCTCAAGAACTTGCATGTGGCCCTTGCACATGCATGGAGGTGTGGTGTTGTGTTGAAACATGCAAAACCTAGTCCCCGGGTTGCATGAATGTGTCCCCCTTCGCATGCATGCGCTGTAACCTAAAAGGGAAGGTTCTGGACTTATATAAGGGGGAAACTCCCCGTTCCGGTGAAACCGGGTAGGATACTGCCGCACCTTGTGAACCAACATGGTTTTACATCATCATATGACCTAAACAAACACAAAACAAGAGAGAGCTACGCCGGGCTACCCCTGTCAGAGGAACGTCTAGGGGGTAGACGATCCGAGGCCCACAGATCAGGGTTCCGCGGCAAACCGCGCTCCGGGGCGTAGGAAACCCTCAAGAACTTGCATGTGGCCCTTGCACATGCATGGAGGTGTGGTGTTGTGTTGAAACATGCAAAACCTAGTCCCCGGGTTGCATGAATGTGTCCCCCTTCGCATGCATGCGCTGTAACCTAAAAGGGAAGGTTCTGGACTTATATAAGGGGGAAACTCCCCGTTCCGGTGAAACCGGGTAGGATACTGCCGCACCTTGTGAACCAACATGGTTTTACATCATCATATGACCTAAACAAACACAAAACAAGAGAGAGCTACGCCGGGCTACCCCTGTCAGAGGAACGTCTAGGGGGGTAGACGATCCGAGGCCCACAGATCAGGGTTCCGCGGCAAACCGCGCTCCGGGGCGTAGGAAACCCTCAAGAACTTGCATGTGGCCCTTGCACATGCATGGAGGTGTGGTGTTGTGTTGAAACATGCAAAACCTAGTCCCCGGGTTGCATGAATGTGTCCCCCTTCGCATGCATGCGCTGTAACCTAAAAGGGAAGGTTCTGGACTTATATAAGGGGGAAACTCCCCGTTCCGGTGAAACCGGGTAGGATACTGCCGCACCTTGTGAACCAACATGGTTTTACATCATCATATGACCTAAACAAACACAAAACAAGAGAGAGCTACGCCGGGCTACCCCTGTCAGAGGAACGTCTAGGGGGGTAGACGATCCGAGGCCCACAGATCAGGGTTCCGCGGCAAACCGCGCTCCGGGGCGTAGGAAACCCTCAAGAACTTGCATGTGGCCCTTGCACATGCATGGAGGTGTGGTGTTGTGTTGAAACATGCAAAACCTAGTCCCCGGGTTGCATGAATGTGTCCCCCTTCGCATGCATGCGCTGTAACCTAAAAGGGAAGGTTCTGGACTTATATAAGGGGGAAACTCCCCGTTCCGGTGAAACCGGGTAGGATACTGCCGCACCTTGTGAACCAACATGGTTTTACATCATCATATGACCTAAACAAACACAAAACAAGAGAGAGCTACGCCGGGCTACCCCTGTCAGAGGAACGTCTAGGGGGTAGACGATCCGAGGCCCACAGATCAGGGTTCCGCGGCAAACCGCGCTCCGGGGCGTAGGAAACCCTCAAGAACTTGCATGTGGCCCTTGCACATGCATGGAGGTGTGGTGTTGTGTTGAAACATGCAAAACCTAGTCCCCGGGTTGCATGAATGTGTCCCCCTTCGCATGCATGCGCTGTAACCTAAAAGGGAAGGTTCTGGACTTATATAAGGGGGAAACTCCCCGTTCCGGTGAAACCGGGTAGGATACTGCCGCACCTTGTGAACCAACATGGTTTTACATCATCATATGACCTAAACAAACACAAAACAAGAGAGAGCTACGCCGGGCTACCCCTGTCAGAGGAACGTCTAGGGGGGTAGACGATCCGAGGCCCACAGATCAGGGTTCCGCGGCAAACCGCGCTCCGGGGCGTAGGAAACCCTCAAGAACTTGCATGTGGCCCTTGCACATGCATGGAGGTGTGGTGTTGTGTTGAAACATGCAAAACCTAGTCCCCGGGTTGCATGAATGTGTCCCCCTTCGCATGCATGCGCTGTAACCTAAAAGGGAAGGTTCTGGACTTATATAAGGGGGAAACTCCCCGTTCCGGTGAAACCGGGTAGGATACTGCCGCACCTTGTGAACCAACATGGTTTTACATCATCATATGACCTAAACAAACACAAAACAAGAGAGAGCTACGCCGGGCTACCCCTGTCAGAGGAACGTCTAGGGGGGTAGACGATCCGAGGCCCACAGATCAGGGTTCCGCGGCAAACCGCGCTCCGGGGCGTAGGAAACCCTCAAGAACTTGCATGTGGCCCTTGCACATGCATGGAGGTGTGGTGTTGTGTTGAAACATGCAAAACCTAGTCCCCGGGTTGCATGAATGTGTCCCCCTTCGCATGCATGCGCTGTAACCTAAAAGGGAAGGTTCTGGACTTATATAAGGGGGAAACTCCCCGTTCCGGTGAAACCGGGTAGGATACTGCCGCACCTTGTGAACCAACATGGTTTTACATCATCATATGACCTAAACAAACACAAAACAAGAGAGAGCTACGCCGGGCTACCCCTGTCAGAGGAACGTCTAGGGGGGTAGACGATCCGAGGCCCACAGATCAGGGTTCCGCGGCAAACCGCGCTCCGGGGCGTAGGAAACCCTCAAGAACTTGCATGTGGCCCTTGCACATGCATGGAGGTGTGGTGTTGTGTTGAAACATGCAAAACCTAGTCCCCGGGTTGCATGAATGTGTCCCCCTTCGCATGCATGCGCTGTAACCTAAAAGGGAAGGTTCTGGACTTATATAAGGGGGAAACTCCCCGTTCCGGTGAAACCGGGTAGGATACTGCCGCACCTTGTGAACCAACATGGTTTTACATCATCATATGACCTAAACAAACACAAAACAAGAGAGAGCTACGCCGGGCTACCCCTGTCAGAGGAACGTCTAGGGGGGTAGACGATCCGAGGCCCACAGATCAGGGTTCCGCGGCAAACCGCGCTCCGGGTCGTAGGAAACCCTCAAGAACTTGCATGTGGCCCTTGCACATGCATGGAGGTGTGGTGTTGTGTTGAAACATGCAAAACCTAGTCCCCGGGTTGCATGAATGTGTCCCCCTTCGCATGCATGCGCTGTAACCTAAAAGGGAAGGTTCTGGACTTATATAAGGGGGAAACTCCCCGTTCCGGTGAAACCGGGTAGGATACTGCCGCACCTTGTGAACCAACATGGTTTTACATCATCATATGACCTAAACAAACACAAAACAAGAGAGAGCTACGCCGGGCTACCCCTGTCAGAGGAACGTCTAGGGGGGTAGACGATCCGAGGCCCACAGATCAGGGTTCCGCGGCAAACCGCGCTCCGGGGCGTAGGAAACCCTCAAGAACTTGCATGTGGCCCTTGCACATGCATGGAGGTGTGGTGTTGTGTTGAAACATGCAAAACCTAGTCCCCGGGTTGCATGAATGTGTCCCCCTTCGCATGCATGCGCTGTAACCTAAAAGGGAAGGTTCTGGACTTATATAAGGGGGAAACTCCCCGTTCCGGTGAAACCGGGTAGGATACTGCCGCACCTTGTGAACCAACATGGTTTTACATCATCATATGACCTAAACAAACACAAAACAAGAGAGAGCTACGCCGGGCTACCCCTGTCAGAGGAACGTCTAGGGGGGTAGACGATCCGAGGCCCACAGATCAGGGTTCCGCGGCAAACCGCGCTCCGGGGCGTAGGAAACCCTCAAGAACTTGCATGTGGCCCTTGCACATGCATGGAGGTGTGGTGTTGTGTTGAAACATGCAAAACCTAGTCCCCGGGTTGCATGAATGTGTCCCCCTTCGCATGCATGCGCTGTAACCTAAAAGGGAAGGTTCTGGACTTATATAAGGGGGAAACTCCCCGTTCCGGTGAAACCGGGTAGGATACTGCCGCACCTTGTGAACCAACATGGTTTTACATCATCATATGACCTAAACAAACACAAAACAAGAGAGAGCTACGCCGGGCTACCCCTGTCAGAGGAACGTCTAGGGGGGTAGACGATCCGAGGCCCACAGATCAGGGTTCCGCGGCAAACCGCGCTCCGGGTCGTAGGAAACCCTCAAGAACTTGCATGTGGCCCTTGCACATGCATGGAGGTGTGGTGTTGTGTTGAAACATGCAAAACCTAGTCCCCGGGTTGCATGAATGTGTCCCCCTTCGCATGCATGCGCTGTAACCTAAAAGGGAAGGTTCTGGACTTATATAAGGGGGAAACTCCCCGTTCCGGTGAAACCGGGTAGGATACTGCCGCACCTTGTGAACCAACATGGTTTTACATCATCATATGACCTAAACAAACACAAAACAAGAGAGAGCTACGCCGGGCTACCCCTGTCAGAGGAACGTCTAGGGGGGTAGACGATCCGAGGCCCACAGATCAGGGTTCCGCGGCAAACCGCGCTCCGGGGCGTAGGAAACCCTCAAGAACTTGCATGTGGCCCTTGCACATGCATGGAGGTGTGGTGTTGTGTTGAAACATGCAAAACCTAGTCCCCGGGTTGCATGAATGTGTCCCCCTTCGCATGCATGCGCTGTAACCTAAAAGGGAAGGTTCTGGACTTATATAAGGGGGAAACTCCCCGTTCCGGTGAAACCGGGTAGGATACTGCCGCACCTTGTGAACCAACATGGTTTTACATCATCATATGACCTAAACAAACACAAAACAAGAGAGAGCTACGCCGGGCTACCCCTGTCAGAGGAACGTCTAGGGGGGTAGACGATCCGAGGCCCACAGATCAGGGTTCCGCGGCAAACCGCGCTCCGGGTCGTAGGAAACCCTCAAGAACTTGCATGTGGCCCTTGCACATGCATGGAGGTGTGGTGTTGTGTTGAAACATGCAAAACCTAGTCCCCGGGTTGCATGAATGTGTCCCCCTTCGCATGCATGCGCTGTAACCTAAAAGGGAAGGTTCTGGACTTATATAAGGGGGAAACTCCCCGTTCCGGTGAAACCGGGTAGGATACTGCCGCACCTTGTGAACCAACATGGTTTTACATCATCATATGACCTAAACAAACACAAAACAAGAGAGAGCTACGCCGGGCTACCCCTGTCAGAGGAACGTCTAGGGGGGTAGACGATCCGAGGCCCACAGATCAGGGTTCCGCGGCAAACCGCGCTCCGGGGCGTAGGAAACCCTCAAGAACTTGCATGTGGCCCTTGCACATGCATGGAGGTGTGGTGTTGTGTTGAAACATGCAAAACCTAGTCCCCGGGTTGCATGAATGTGTCCCCCTTCGCATGCATGCGCTGTAACCTAAAAGGGAAGGTTCTGGACTTATATAAGGGGGAAACTCCCCGTTCCGGTGAAACCGGGTAGGATACTGCCGCACCTTGTGAACCAACATGGTTTTACATCATCATATGACCTAAACAAACACAAAACAAGAGAGAGCTACGCCGGGCTACCCCTGTCAGAGGAACGTCTAGGGGGGTAGACGATCCGAGGCCCACAGATCAGGGTTCCGCGGCAAACCGCGCTCCGGGGCGTAGGAAACCCTCAAGAACTTGCATGTGGCCCTTGCACATGCATGGAGGTGTGGTGTTGTGTTGAAACATGCAAAACCTAGTCCCCGGGTTGCATGAATGTGTCCCCCTTCGCATGCATGCGCTGTAACCTAAAAGGGAAGGTTCTGGACTTATATAAGGGGGAAACTCCCCGTTCCGGTGAAACCGGGTAGGATACTGCCGCACCTTGTGAACCAACATGGTTTTACATCATCATATGACCTAAACAAACACAAAACAAGAGAGAGCTACGCCGGGCTACCCCTGTCAGAGGAACGTCTAGGGGGGTAGACGATCCGAGGCCCACAGATCAGGGTTCCGCGGCAAACCGCGCTCCGGGGCGTAGGAAACCCTCAAGAACTTGCATGTGGCCCTTGCACATGCATGGAGGTGTGGTGTTGTGTTGAAACATGCAAAACCTAGTCCCCGGGTTGCATGAATGTGTCCCCCTTCGCATGCATGCGCTGTAACCTAAAAGGGAAGGTTCTGGACTTATATAAGGGGGAAACTCCCCGTTCCGGTGAAACCGGGTAGGATACTGCCGCACCTTGTGAACCAACATGGTTTTACATCATCATATGACCTAAACAAACACAAAACAAGAGAGAGCTACGCCGGGCTACCCCTGTCAGAGGAACGTCTAGGGGGGTAGACGATCCGAGGCCCACAGATCAGGGTTCCGCGGCAAACCGCGCTCCGGGGCGTAGGAAACCCTCAAGAACTTGCATGTGGCCCTTGCACATGCATGGAGGTGTGGTGTTGTGTTGAAACATGCAAAACCTAGTCCCCGGGTTGCATGAATGTGTCCCCCTTCGCATGCATGCGCTGTAACCTAAAAGGGAAGGTTCTGGACTTATATAAGGGGGAAACTCCCCGTTCCGGTGAAACCGGGTAGGATACTGCCGCACCTTGTGAACCAACATGGTTTTACATCATCATATGACCTAAACAAACACAAAACAAGAGAGAGCTACGCCGGGCTACCCCTGTCAGAGGAACGTCTAGGGGGGTAGACGATCCGAGGCCCACAGATCAGGGTTCCGCGGCAAACCGCGCTCCGGGTCGTAGGAAACCCTCAAGAACTTGCATGTGGCCCTTGCACATGCATGGAGGTGTGGTGTTGTGTTGAAACATGCAAAACCTAGTCCCCGGGTTGCATGAATGTGTCCCCCTTCGCATGCATGCGCTGTAACCTAAAAGGGAAGGTTCTGGACTTATATAAGGGGGAAACTCCCCGTTCCGGTGAAACCGGGTAGGATACTGCCGCACCTTGTGAACCAACATGGTTTTACATCATCATATGACCTAAACAAACACAAAACAAGAGAGAGCTACGCCGGGCTACCCCTGTCAGAGGAACGTCTAGGGGGGTAGACGATCCGAGGCCCACAGATCAGGGTTCCGCGGCAAACCGCGCTCCGGGGCGTAGGAAACCCTCAAGAACTTGCATGTGGCCCTTGCACATGCATGGAGGTGTGGTGTTGTGTTGAAACATGCAAAACCTAGTCCCCGGGTTGCATGAATGTGTCCCCCTTCGCATGCATGCGCTGTAACCTAAAAGGGAAGGTTCTGGACTTATATAAGGGGGAAACTCCCCGTTCCGGTGAAACCGGGTAGGATACTGCCGCACCTTGTGAACCAACATGGTTTTACATCATCATATGACCTAAACAAACACAAAACAAGAGAGAGCTACGCCGGGCTACCCCTGTCAGAGGAACGTCTAGGGGGGTAGACGATCCGAGGCCCACAGATCAGGGTTCCGCGGCAAACCGCGCTCCGGGGCGTAGGAAACCCTCAAGAACTTGCATGTGGCCCTTGCACATGCATGGAGGTGTGGTGTTGTGTTGAAACATGCAAAACCTAGTCCCCGGGTTGCATGAATGTGTCCCCCTTCGCATGCATGCGCTGTAACCTAAAAGGGAAGGTTCTGGACTTATATAAGGGGGAAACTCCCCGTTCCGGTGAAACCGGGTAGGATACTGCCGCACCTTGTGAACCAACATGGTTTTACATCATCATATGACCTAAACAAACACAAAACAAGAGAGAGCTACGCCGGGCTACCCCTGTCAGAGGAACGTCTAGGGGGGTAGACGATCCGAGGCCCACAGATCAGGGTTCCGCGGCAAACCGCGCTCCGGGGCGTAGGAAACCCTCAAGAACTTGCATGTGGCCCTTGCACATGCATGGAGGTGTGGTGTTGTGTTGAAACATGCAAAACCTAGTCCCCGGGTTGCATGAATGTGTCCCCCTTCGCATGCATGCGCTGTAACCTAAAAGGGAAGGTTCTGGACTTATATAAGGGGGAAACTCCCGTTCCGGTGAAACCGGGTAGGATACTGCCGCACCTTGTGAACCAACATGGTTTTACATCATCATATGACCTAAACAAACACAAAACAAGAGAGAGCTACGCCGGGCTACCCCTGTCAGAGGAACGTCTAGGGGGGTAGACGATCCGAGGCCCACAGATCAGGGTTCCGCGGCAAACCGCGCTCCGGGGCGTAGGAAACCCTCAAGAACTTGCATGTGGCCCTTGCACATGCATGGAGGTGTGGTGTTGTGTTGAAACATGCAAAACCTAGTCCCCGGGTTGCATGAATGTGTCCCCCTTCGCATGCATGCGCTGTAACCTAAAAGGGAAGGTTCTGGACTTATATAAGGGGGAAACTCCCCGTTCCGGTGAAACCGGGTAGGATACTGCCGCACCTTGTGAACCAACATGGTTTTACATCATCATATGACCTAAACAAACACAAAACAAGAGAGAGCTACGCCGGGCTACCCCTGTCAGAGGAACGTCTAGGGGGTAGACGATCCGAGGCCCACAGATCAGGGTTCCGCGGCAAACCGCGCTCCGGGTCGTAGGAAACCCTCAAGAACTTGCATGTGGCCCTTGCACATGCATGGAGGTGTGGTGTTGTGTTGAAACATGCAAAACCTAGTCCCCGGGTTGCATGAATGTGTCCCCCTTCGCATGCATGCGCTGTAACCTAAAAGGGAAGGTTCTGGACTTATATAAGGGGGAAACTCCCCGTTCCGGTGAAACCGGGTAGGATACTGCCGCACCTTGTGAACCAACATGGTTTTACATCATCATATGACCTAAACAAACACAAAACAAGAGAGAGCTACGCCGGGCTACCCCTGTCAGAGGAACGTCTAGGGGGGTAGACGATCCGAGGCCCACAGATCAGGGTTCCGCGGCAAACCGCGCTCCGGGTCGTAGGAAACCCTCAAGAACTTGCATGTGGCCCTTGCACATGCATGGAGGTGTGGTGTTGTGTTGAAACATGCAAAACCTAGTCCCCGGGTTGCATGAATGTGTCCCCCTTCGCATGCATGCGCTGTAACCTAAAAGGGAAGGTTCTGGACTTATATAAGGGGGAAACTCCCCGTTCCGGTGAAACCGGGTAGGATACTGCCGCACCTTGTGAACCAACATGGTTTTACATCATCATATGACCTAAACAAACACAAAACAAGAGAGAGCTACGCCGGGCTACCCCTGTCAGAGGAACGTCTAGGGGGGTAGACGATCCGAGGCCCACAGATCAGGGTTCCGCGGCAAACCGCGCTCCGGGTCGTAGGAAACCCTCAAGAACTTGCATGTGGCCCTTGCACATGCATGGAGGTGTGGTGTTGTGTTGAAACATGCAAAACCTAGTCCCCGGGTTGCATGAATGTGTCCCCCTTCGCATGCATGCGCTGTAACCTAAAAGGGAAGGTTCTGGACTTATATAAGGGGGAAACTCCCCGTTCCGGTGAAACCGGGTAGGATACTGCCGCACCTTGTGAACCAACATGGTTTTACATCATCATATGACCTAAACAAACACAAAACAAGAGAGAGCTACGCCGGGCTACCCCTGTCAGAGGAACGTCTAGGGGGGTAGACGATCCGAGGCCCACAGATCAGGGTTCCGCGGCAAACCGCGCTCCGGGTCGTAGGAAACCCTCAAGAACTTGCATGTGGCCCTTGCACATGCATGGAGGTGTGGTGTTGTGTTGAAACATGCAAAACCTAGTCCCCGGGTTGCATGAATGTGTCCCCCTTCGCATGCATGCGCTGTAACCTAAAAGGGAAGGTTCTGGACTTATATAAGGGGGAAACTCCCGTTCCGGTGAAACCGGGTAGGATACTGCCGCACCTTGTGAACCAACATGGTTTTACATCATCATATGACCTAAACAAACACAAAACAAGAGAGAGCTACGCCGGGCTACCCCTGTCAGAGGAACGTCTAGGGGGGTAGACGATCCGAGGCCCACAGATCAGGGTTCCGCGGCAAACCGCGCTCCGGGTCGTAGGAAACCCTCAAGAACTTGCATGTGGCCCTTGCACATGCATGGAGGTGTGGTGTTGTGTTGAAACATGCAAAACCTAGTCCCCGGGTTGCATGAATGTGTCCCCCTTCGCATGCATGCGCTGTAACCTAAAAGGGAAGGTTCTGGACTTATATAAGGGGGAAACTCCCCGTTCCGGTGAAACCGGGTAGGATACTGCCGCACCTTGTGAACCAACATGGTTTTACATCATCATATGACCTAAACAAACACAAAACAAGAGAGAGCTACGCCGGGCTACCCCTGTCAGAGGAACGTCTAGGGGGGTAGACGATCCGAGGCCCACAGATCAGGGTTCCGCGGCAAACCGCGCTCCGGGTCGTAGGAAACCCTCAAGAACTTGCATGTGGCCCTTGCACATGCATGGAGGTGTGGTGTTGTGTTGAAACATGCAAAACCTAGTCCCCGGGTTGCATGAATGTGTCCCCCTTCGCATGCATGCGCTGTAACCTAAAAGGGAAGGTTCTGGACTTATATAAGGGGGAAACTCCCGTTCCGGTGAAACCGGGTAGGATACTGCCGCACCTTGTGAACCAACATGGTTTTACATCATCATATGACCTAAACAAACACAAAACAAGAGAGAGCTACGCCGGGCTACCCCTGTCAGAGGAACGTCTAGGGGGGTAGACGATCCGAGGCCCACAGATCAGGGTTCCGCGGCAAACCGCGCTCCGGGTCGTAGGAAACCCTCAAGAACTTGCATGTGGCCCTTGCACATGCATGGAGGTGTGGTGTTGTGTTGAAACATGCAAAACCTAGTCCCCGGGTTGCATGAATGTGTCCCCCTTCGCATGCATGCGCTGTAACCTAAAAGGGAAGGTTCTGGACTTATATAAGGGGGAAACTCCCCGTTCCGGTGAAACCGGGTAGGATACTGCCGCACCTTGTGAACCAACATGGTTTTACATCATCATATGACCTAAACAAACACAAAACAAGAGAGAGCTACGCCGGGCTACCCCTGTCAGAGGAACGTCTAGGGGGGTAGACGATCCGAGGCCCACAGATCAGGGTTCCGCGGCAAACCGCGCTCCGGGTCGTAGGAAACCCTCAAGAACTTGCATGTGGCCCTTGCACATGCATGGAGGTGTGGTGTTGTGTTGAAACATGCAAAACCTAGTCCCCGGGTTGCATGAATGTGTCCCCCTTCGCATGCATGCGCTGTAACCTAAAAGGGAAGGTTCTGGACTTATATAAGGGGGAAACTCCCCGTTCCGGTGAAACCGGGTAGGATACTGCCGCACCTTGTGAACCAACATGGTTTTACATCATCATATGACCTAAACAAACACAAAACAAGAGAGAGCTACGCCGGGCTACCCCTGTCAGAGGAACGTCTAGGGGGGTAGACGATCCGAGGCCCACAGATCAGGGTTCCGCGGCAAACCGCGCTCCGGGTCGTAGGAAACCCTCAAGAACTTGCATGTGGCCCTTGCACATGCATGGAGGTGTGGTGTTGTGTTGAAACATGCAAAACCTAGTCCCCGGGTTGCATGAATGTGTCCCCCTTCGCATGCATGCGCTGTAACCTAAAAGGGAAGGTTCTGGACTTATATAAGGGGGAAACTCCCCGTTCCGGTGAAACCGGGTAGGATACTGCCGCACCTTGTGAACCAACATGGTTTTACATCATCATATGACCTAAACAAACACAAAACAAGAGAGAGCTACGCCGGGCTACCCCTGTCAGAGGAACGTCTAGGGGGGTAGACGATCCGAGGCCCACAGATCAGGGTTCCGCGGCAAACCGCGCTCCGGGTCGTAGGAAACCCTCAAGAACTTGCATGTGGCCCTTGCACATGCATGGAGGTGTGGTGTTGTGTTGAAACATGCAAAACCTAGTCCCCGGGTTGCATGAATGTGTCCCCCTTCGCATGCATGCGCTGTAACCTAAAAGGGAAGGTTCTGGACTTATATAAGGGGGAAACTCCCCGTTCCGGTGAAACCGGGTAGGATACTGCCGCACCTTGTGAACCAACATGGTTTTACATCATCATATGACCTAAACAAACACAAAACAAGAGAGAGCTACGCCGGGCTACCCCTGTCAGAGGAACGTCTAGGGGGGTAGACGATCCGAGGCCCACAGATCAGGGTTCCGCGGCAAACCGCGCTCCGGGTCGTAGGAAACCCTCAAGAACTTGCATGTGGCCCTTGCACATGCATGGAGGTGTGGTGTTGTGTTGAAACATGCAAAACCTAGTCCCCGGGTTGCATGAATGTGTCCCCCTTCGCATGCATGCGCTGTAACCTAAAAGGGAAGGTTCTGGACTTATATAAGGGGGAAACTCCCCGTTCCGGTGAAACCGGGTAGGATACTGCCGCACCTTGTGAACCAACATGGTTTTACATCATCATATGACCTAAACAAACACAAAACAAGAGAGAGCTACGCCGGGCTACCCCTGTCAGAGGAACGTCTAGGGGGGTAGACGATCCGAGGCCCACAGATCAGGGTTCCGCGGCAAACCGCGCTCCGGGTCGTAGGAAACCCTCAAGAACTTGCATGTGGCCCTTGCACATGCATGGAGGTGTGGTGTTGTGTTGAAACATGCAAAACCTAGTCCCCGGGTTGCATGAATGTGTCCCCCTTCGCATGCATGCGCTGTAACCTAAAAGGGAAGGTTCTGGACTTATATAAGGGGGAAACTCCCCGTTCCGGTGAAACCGGGTAGGATACTGCCGCACCTTGTGAACCAACATGGTTTTACATCATCATATGACCTAAACAAACACAAAACAAGAGAGAGCTACGCCGGGCTACCCCTGTCAGAGGAACGTCTAGGGGGGTAGACGATCCGAGGCCCACAGATCAGGGTTCCGCGGCAAACCGCGCTCCGGGTCGTAGGAAACCCTCAAGAACTTGCATGTGGCCCTTGCACATGCATGGAGGTGTGGTGTTGTGTTGAAACATGCAAAACCTAGTCCCCGGGTTGCATGAATGTGTCCCCCTTCGCATGCATGCGCTGTAACCTAAAAGGGAAGGTTCTGGACTTATATAAGGGGGAAACTCCCCGTTCCGGTGAAACCGGGTAGGATACTGCCGCACCTTGTGAACCAACATGGTTTTACATCATCATATGACCTAAACAAACACAAAACAAGAGAGAGCTACGCCGGGCTACCCCTGTCAGAGGAACGTCTAGGGGGTAGACGATCCGAGGCCCACAGATCAGGGTTCCGCGGCAAACCGCGCTCCGGGTCGTAGGAAACCCTCAAGAACTTGCATGTGGCCCTTGCACATGCATGGAGGTGTGGTGTTGTGTTGAAACATGCAAAACCTAGTCCCCGGGTTGCATGAATGTGTCCCCCTTCGCATGCATGCGCTGTAACCTAAAAGGGAAGGTTCTGGACTTATATAAGGGGGAAACTCCCCGTTCCGGTGAAACCGGGTAGGATACTGCCGCACCTTGTGAACCAACATGGTTTTACATCATCATATGACCTAAACAAACACAAAACAAGAGAGAGCTACGCCGGGCTACCCCTGTCAGAGGAACGTCTAGGGGGGTAGACGATCCGAGGCCCACAGATCAGGGTTCCGCGGCAAACCGCGCTCCGGGTCGTAGGAAACCCTCAAGAACTTGCATGTGGCCCTTGCACATGCATGGAGGTGTGGTGTTGTGTTGAAACATGCAAAACCTAGTCCCCGGGTTGCATGAATGTGTCCCCCTTCGCATGCATGCGCTGTAACCTAAAAGGGAAGGTTCTGGACTTATATAAGGGGGAAACTCCCCGTTCCGGTGAAACCGGGTAGGATACTGCCGCACCTTGTGAACCAACATGGTTTTACATCATCATATGACCTAAACAAACACAAAACAAGAGAGAGCTACGCCGGGCTACCCCTGTCAGAGGAACGTCTAGGGGGGTAGACGATCCGAGGCCCACAGATCAGGGTTCCGCGGCAAACCGCGCTCCGGGTCGTAGGAAACCCTCAAGAACTTGCATGTGGCCCTTGCACATGCATGGAGGTGTGGTGTTGTGTTGAAACATGCAAAACCTAGTCCCCGGGTTGCATGAATGTGTCCCCCTTCGCATGCATGCGCTGTAACCTAAAAGGGAAGGTTCTGGACTTATATAAGGGGGAAACTCCCCGTTCCGGTGAAACCGGGTAGGATACTGCCGCACCTTGTGAACCAACATGGTTTTACATCATCATATGACCTAAACAAACACAAAACAAGAGAGAGCTACGCCGGGCTACCCCTGTCAGAGGAACGTCTAGGGGGGTAGACGATCCGAGGCCCACAGATCAGGGTTCCGCGGCAAAC
The DNA here is from genome assembly GCA_910589775.1 of Avena eriantha. Classification (NCBI taxonomy): domain Eukaryota; kingdom Viridiplantae; phylum Streptophyta; class Magnoliopsida; order Poales; family Poaceae; genus Avena; species Avena eriantha. The sequence goes on from CAJUXJ010000246.1 coordinate 39,503, forward strand.
CGCGCTCCGGGTCGTAGGAAACCCTCAAGAACTTGCATGTGGCCCTTGCACATGCATGGAGGTGTGGTGTTGTGTTGAAACATGCAAAACCTAGTCCCCGGGTTGCATGAATGTGTCCCCCTTCGCATGCATGCGCTGTAACCTAAAAGGGAAGGTTCTGGACTTATATAAGGGGGAAACTCCCCGTTCCGGTGAAACCGGGTAGGATACTGCCGCACCTTGTGAACCAACATGGTTTTACATCATCATATGACCTAAACAAACACAAAACAAGAGAGAGCTACGCCGGGCTACCCCTGTCAGAGGAACGTCTAGGGGGGTAGACGATCCGAGGCCCACAGATCAGGGTTCCGCGGCAAACCGCGCTCCGGGTCGTAGGAAACCCTCAAGAACTTGCATGTGGCCCTTGCACATGCATGGAGGTGTGGTGTTGTGTTGAAACATGCAAAACCTAGTCCCCGGGTTGCATGAATGTGTCCCCCTTCGCATGCATGCGCTGTAACCTAAAAGGGAAGGTTCTGGACTTATATAAGGGGGAAACTCCCGTTCCGGTGAAACCGGGTAGGATACTGCCGCACCTTGTGAACCAACATGGTTTTACATCATCATATGACCTAAACAAACACAAAACAAGAGAGAGCTACGCCGGGCTACCCCTGTCAGAGGAACGTCTAGGGGGGTAGACGATCCGAGGCCCACAGATCAGGGTTCCGCGGCAAACCGCGCTCCGGGTCGTAGGAAACCCTCAAGAACTTGCATGTGGCCCTTGCACATGCATGGAGGTGTGGTGTTGTGTTGAAACATGCAAAACCTAGTCCCCGGGTTGCATGAATGTGTCCCCCTTCGCATGCATGCGCTGTAACCTAAAAGGGAAGGTTCTGGACTTATATAAGGGGGAAACTCCCCGTTCCGGTGAAACCGGGTAGGATACTGCCGCACCTTGTGAACCAACATGGTTTTACATCATCATATGACCTAAACAAACACAAAACAAGAGAGAGCTACGCCGGGCTACCCCTGTCAGAGGAACGTCTAGGGGGGTAGACGATCCGAGGCCCACAGATCAGGGTTCCGCGGCAAACCGCGCTCCGGGTCGTAGGAAACCCTCAAGAACTTGCATGTGGCCCTTGCACATGCATGGAGGTGTGGTGTTGTGTTGAAACATGCAAAACCTAGTCCCCGGGTTGCATGAATGTGTCCCCCTTCGCATGCATGCGCTGTAACCTAAAAGGGAAGGTTCTGGACTTATATAAGGGGGAAACTCCCCGTTCCGGTGAAACCGGGTAGGATACTGCCGCACCTTGTGAACCAACATGGTTTTACATCATCATATGACCTAAACAAACACAAAACAAGAGAGAGCTACGCCGGGCTACCCCTGTCAGAGGAACGTCTAGGGGGGTAGACGATCCGAGGCCCACAGATCAGGGTTCCGCGGCAAACCGCGCTCCGGGTCGTAGGAAACCCTCAAGAACTTGCATGTGGCCCTTGCACATGCATGGAGGTGTGGTGTTGTGTTGAAACATGCAAAACCTAGTCCCCGGGTTGCATGAATGTGTCCCCCTTCGCATGCATGCGCTGTAACCTAAAAGGGAAGGTTCTGGACTTATATAAGGGGGAAACTCCCCGTTCCGGTGAAACCGGGTAGGATACTGCCGCACCTTGTGAACCAACATGGTTTTACATCATCATATGACCTAAACAAACACAAAACAAGAGAGAGCTACGCCGGGCTACCCCTGTCAGAGGAACGTCTAGGGGGGTAGACGATCCGAGGCCCACAGATCAGGGTTCCGCGGCAAACCGCGCTCCGGGTCGTAGGAAACCCTCAAGAACTTGCATGTGGCCCTTGCACATGCATGGAGGTGTGGTGTTGTGTTGAAACATGCAAAACCTAGTCCCCGGGTTGCATGAATGTGTCCCCCTTCGCATGCATGCGCTGTAACCTAAAAGGGAAGGTTCTGGACTTATATAAGGGGGAAACTCCCCGTTCCGGTGAAACCGGGTAGGATACTGCCGCACCTTGTGAACCAACATGGTTTTACATCATCATATGACCTAAACAAACACAAAACAAGAGAGAGCTACGCCGGGCTACCCCTGTCAGAGGAACGTCTAGGGGGGTAGACGATCCGAGGCCCACAGATCAGGGTTCCGCGGCAAACCGCGCTCCGGGTCGTAGGAAACCCTCAAGAACTTGCATGTGGCCCTTGCACATGCATGGAGGTGTGGTGTTGTGTTGAAACATGCAAAACCTAGTCCCCGGGTTGCATGAATGTGTCCCCCTTCGCATGCATGCGCTGTAACCTAAAAGGGAAGGTTCTGGACTTATATAAGGGGGAAACTCCCCGTTCCGGTGAAACCGGGTAGGATACTGCCGCACCTTGTGAACCAACATGGTTTTACATCATCATATGACCTAAACAAACACAAAACAAGAGAGAGCTACGCCGGGCTACCCCTGTCAGAGGAACGTCTAGGGGGGTAGACGATCCGAGGCCCACAGATCAGGGTTCCGCGGCAAACCGCGCTCCGGGTCGTAGGAAACCCTCAAGAACTTGCATGTGGCCCTTGCACATGCATGGAGGTGTGGTGTTGTGTTGAAACATGCAAAACCTAGTCCCCGGGTTGCATGAATGTGTCCCCCTTCGCATGCATGCGCTGTAACCTAAAAGGGAAGGTTCTGGACTTATATAAGGGGGAAACTCCCCGTTCCGGTGAAACCGGGTAGGATACTGCCGCACCTTGTGAACCAACATGGTTTTACATCATCATATGACCTAAACAAACACAAAACAAGAGAGAGCTACGCCGGGCTACCCCTGTCAGAGGAACGTCTAGGGGGGTAGACGATCCGAGGCCCACAGATCAGGGTTCCGCGGCAAACCGCGCTCCGGGTCGTAGGAAACCCTCAAGAACTTGCATGTGGCCCTTGCACATGCATGGAGGTGTGGTGTTGTGTTGAAACATGCAAAACCTAGTCCCCGGGTTGCATGAATGTGTCCCCCTTCGCATGCATGCGCTGTAACCTAAAAGGGAAGGTTCTGGACTTATATAAGGGGGAAACTCCCCGTTCCGGTGAAACCGGGTAGGATACTGCCGCACCTTGTGAACCAACATGGTTTTACATCATCATATGACCTAAACAAACACAAAACAAGAGAGAGCTACGCCGGGCTACCCCTGTCAGAGGAACGTCTAGGGGGGTAGACGATCCGAGGCCCACAGATCAGGGTTCCGCGGCAAACCGCGCTCCGGGTCGTAGGAAACCCTCAAGAACTTGCATGTGGCCCTTGCACATGCATGGAGGTGTGGTGTTGTGTTGAAACATGCAAAACCTAGTCCCCGGGTTGCATGAATGTGTCCCCCTTCGCATGCATGCGCTGTAACCTAAAAGGGAAGGTTCTGGACTTATATAAGGGGGAAACTCCCCGTTCCGGTGAAACCGGGTAGGATACTGCCGCACCTTGTGAACCAACATGGTTTTACATCATCATATGACCTAAACAAACACAAAACAAGAGAGAGCTACGCCGGGCTACCCCTGTCAGAGGAACGTCTAGGGGGGTAGACGATCCGAGGCCCACAGATCAGGGTTCCGCGGCAAACCGCGCTCCGGGTCGTAGGAAACCCTCAAGAACTTGCATGTGGCCCTTGCACATGCATGGAGGTGTGGTGTTGTGTTGAAACATGCAAAACCTAGTCCCCGGGTTGCATGAATGTGTCCCCCTTCGCATGCATGCGCTGTAACCTAAAAGGGAAGGTTCTGGACTTATATAAGGGGGAAACTCCCCGTTCCGGTGAAACCGGGTAGGATACTGCCGCACCTTGTGAACCAACATGGTTTTACATCATCATATGACCTAAACAAACACAAAACAAGAGAGAGCTACGCCGGGCTACCCCTGTCAGAGGAACGTCTAGGGGGGTAGACGATCCGAGGCCCACAGATCAGGGTTCCGCGGCAAACCGCGCTCCGGGTCGTAGGAAACCCTCAAGAACTTGCATGTGGCCCTTGCACATGCATGGAGGTGTGGTGTTGTGTTGAAACATGCAAAACCTAGTCCCCGGGTTGCATGAATGTGTCCCCCTTCGCATGCATGCGCTGTAACCTAAAAGGGAAGGTTCTGGACTTATATAAGGGGGAAACTCCCCGTTCCGGTGAAACCGGGTAGGATACTGCCGCACCTTGTGAACCAACATGGTTTTACATCATCATATGACCTAAACAAACACAAAACAAGAGAGAGCTACGCCGGGCTACCCCTGTCAGAGGAACGTCTAGGGGGGTAGACGATCCGAGGCCCACAGATCAGGGTTCCGCGGCAAACCGCGCTCCGGGTCGTAGGAAACCCTCAAGAACTTGCATGTGGCCCTTGCACATGCATGGAGGTGTGGTGTTGTGTTGAAACATGCAAAACCTAGTCCCCGGGTTGCATGAATGTGTCCCCCTTCGCATGCATGCGCTGTAACCTAAAAGGGAAGGTTCTGGACTTATATAAGGGGGAAACTCCCCGTTCCGGTGAAACCGGGTAGGATACTGCCGCACCTTGTGAACCAACATGGTTTTACATCATCATATGACCTAAACAAACACAAAACAAGAGAGAGCTACGCCGGGCTACCCCTGTCAGAGGAACGTCTAGGGGGGTAGACGATCCGAGGCCCACAGATCAGGGTTCCGCGGCAAACCGCGCTCCGGGTCGTAGGAAACCCTCAAGAACTTGCATGTGGCCCTTGCACATGCATGGAGGTGTGGTGTTGTGTTGAAACATGCAAAACCTAGTCCCCGGGTTGCATGAATGTGTCCCCCTTCGCATGCATGCGCTGTAACCTAAAAGGGAAGGTTCTGGACTTATATAAGGGGGAAACTCCCCGTTCCGGTGAAACCGGGTAGGATACTGCCGCACCTTGTGAACCAACATGGTTTTACATCATCATATGACCTAAACAAACACAAAACAAGAGAGAGCTACGCCGGGCTACCCCTGTCAGAGGAACGTCTAGGGGGGTAGACGATCCGAGGCCCACAGATCAGGGTTCCGCGGCAAACCGCGCTCCGGGTCGTAGGAAACCCTCAAGAACTTGCATGTGGCCCTTGCACATGCATGGAGGTGTGGTGTTGTGTTGAAACATGCAAAACCTAGTCCCCGGGTTGCATGAATGTGTCCCCCTTCGCATGCATGCGCTGTAACCTAAAAGGGAAGGTTCTGGACTTATATAAGGGGGAAACTCCCCGTTCCGGTGAAACCGGGTAGGATACTGCCGCACCTTGTGAACCAACATGGTTTTACATCATCATATGACCTAAACAAACACAAAACAAGAGAGAGCTACGCCGGGCTACCCCTGTCAGAGGAACGTCTAGGGGGGTAGACGATCCGAGGCCCACAGATCAGGGTTCCGCGGCAAACCGCGCTCCGGGTCGTAGGAAACCCTCAAGAACTTGCATGTGGCCCTTGCACATGCATGGAGGTGTGGTGTTGTGTTGAAACATGCAAAACCTAGTCCCCGGGTTGCATGAATGTGTCCCCCTTCGCATGCATGCGCTGTAACCTAAAAGGGAAGGTTCTGGACTTATATAAGGGGGAAACTCCCCGTTCCGGTGAAACCGGGTAGGATACTGCCGCACCTTGTGAACCAACATGGTTTTACATCATCATATGACCTAAACAAACACAAAACAAGAGAGAGCTACGCCGGGCTACCCCTGTCAGAGGAACGTCTAGGGGGGTAGACGATCCGAGGCCCACAGATCAGGGTTCCGCGGCAAACCGCGCTCCGGGTCGTAGGAAACCCTCAAGAACTTGCATGTGGCCCTTGCACATGCATGGAGGTGTGGTGTTGTGTTGAAACATGCAAAACCTAGTCCCCGGGTTGCATGAATGTGTCCCCCTTCGCATGCATGCGCTGTAACCTAAAAGGGAAGGTTCTGGACTTATATAAGGGGGAAACTCCCCGTTCCGGTGAAACCGGGTAGGATACTGCCGCACCTTGTGAACCAACATGGTTTTACATCATCATATGACCTAAACAAACACAAAACAAGAGAGAGCTACGCCGGGCTACCCCTGTCAGAGGAACGTCTAGGGGGGTAGACGATCCGAGGCCCACAGATCAGGGTTCCGCGGCAAACCGCGCTCCGGGTCGTAGGAAACCCTCAAGAACTTGCATGTGGCCCTTGCACATGCATGGAGGTGTGGTGTTGTGTTGAAACATGCAAAACCTAGTCCCCGGGTTGCATGAATGTGTCCCCCTTCGCATGCATGCGCTGTAACCTAAAAGGGAAGGTTCTGGACTTATATAAGGGGGAAACTCCCCGTTCCGGTGAAACCGGGTAGGATACTGCCGCACCTTGTGAACCAACATGGTTTTACATCATCATATGACCTAAACAAACACAAAACAAGAGAGAGCTACGCCGGGCTACCCCTGTCAGAGGAACGTCTAGGGGGGTAGACGATCCGAGGCCCACAGATCAGGGTTCCGCGGCAAACCGCGCTCCGGGTCGTAGGAAACCCTCAAGAACTTGCATGTGGCCCTTGCACATGCATGGAGGTGTGGTGTTGTGTTGAAACATGCAAAACCTAGTCCCCGGGTTGCATGAATGTGTCCCCCTTCGCATGCATGCGCTGTAACCTAAAAGGGAAGGTTCTGGACTTATATAAGGGGGAAACTCCCCGTTCCGGTGAAACCGGGTAGGATACTGCCGCACCTTGTGAACCAACATGGTTTTACATCATCATATGACCTAAACAAACACAAAACAAGAGAGAGCTACGCCGGGCTACCCCTGTCAGAGGAACGTCTAGGGGGGTAGACGATCCGAGGCCCACAGATCAGGGTTCCGCGGCAAACCGCGCTCCGGGTCGTAGGAAACCCTCAAGAACTTGCATGTGGCCCTTGCACATGCATGGAGGTGTGGTGTTGTGTTGAAACATGCAAAACCTAGTCCCCGGGTTGCATGAATGTGTCCCCCTTCGCATGCATGCGCTGTAACCTAAAAGGGAAGGTTCTGGACTTATATAAGGGGGAAACTCCCCGTTCCGGTGAAACCGGGTAGGATACTGCCGCACCTTGTGAACCAACATGGTTTTACATCATCATATGACCTAAACAAACACAAAACAAGAGAGAGCTACGCCGGGCTACCCCTGTCAGAGGAACGTCTAGGGGGGTAGACGATCCGAGGCCCACAGATCAGGGTTCCGCGGCAAACCGCGCTCCGGGTCGTAGGAAACCCTCAAGAACTTGCATGTGGCCCTTGCACATGCATGGAGGTGTGGTGTTGTGTTGAAACATGCAAAACCTAGTCCCCGGGTTGCATGAATGTGTCCCCCTTCGCATGCATGCGCTGTAACCTAAAAGGGAAGGTTCTGGACTTATATAAGGGGGAAACTCCCCGTTCCGGTGAAACCGGGTAGGATACTGCCGCACCTTGTGAACCAACATGGTTTTACATCATCATATGACCTAAACAAACACAAAACAAGAGAGAGCTACGCCGGGCTACCCCTGTCAGAGGAACGTCTAGGGGGGTAGACGATCCGAGGCCCACAGATCAGGGTTCCGCGGCAAACCGCGCTCCGGGTCGTAGGAAACCCTCAAGAACTTGCATGTGGCCCTTGCACATGCATGGAGGTGTGGTGTTGTGTTGAAACATGCAAAACCTAGTCCCCGGGTTGCATGAATGTGTCCCCCTTCGCATGCATGCGCTGTAACCTAAAAGGGAAGGTTCTGGACTTATATAAGGGGGAAACTCCCCGTTCCGGTGAAACCGGGTAGGATACTGCCGCACCTTGTGAACCAACATGGTTTTACATCATCATATGACCTAAACAAACACAAAACAAGAGAGAGCTACGCCGGGCTACCCCTGTCAGAGGAACGTCTAGGGGGGTAGACGATCCGAGGCCCACAGATCAGGGTTCCGCGGCAAACCGCGCTCCGGGTCGTAGGAAACCCTCAAGAACTTGCATGTGGCCCTTGCACATGCATGGAGGTGTGGTGTTGTGTTGAAACATGCAAAACCTAGTCCCCGGGTTGCATGAATGTGTCCCCCTTCGCATGCATGCGCTGTAACCTAAAAGGGAAGGTTCTGGACTTATATAAGGGGGAAACTCCCCGTTCCGGTGAAACCGGGTAGGATACTGCCGCACCTTGTGAACCAACATGGTTTTACATCATCATATGACCTAAACAAACACAAAACAAGAGAGAGCTACGCCGGGCTACCCCTGTCAGAGGAACGTCTATGGGGGTAGACGATCCGAGGCCCACAGATCAGGGTTCCGCGGCAAACCGCGCTCCGGGTCGTAGGAAACCCTCAAGAACTTGCATGTGGCCCTTGCACATGCATGGAGGTGTGGTGTTGTGTTGAAACATGCAAAACCTAGTCCCCGGGTTGCATGAATGTGTCCCCCTTCGCATGCATGCGCTGTAACCTAAAAGGGAAGGTTCTGGACTTATATAAGGGGGAAACTCCCCGTTCCGGTGAAACCGGGTAGGATACTGCCGCACCTTGTGAACCAACATGGTTTTACATCATCATATGACCTAAACAAACACAAAACAAGAGAGAGCTACGCCGGGCTACCCCTGTCAGAGGAACGTCTAGGGGGGTAGACGATCCGAGGCCCACAGATCAGGGTTCCGCGGCAAACCGCGCTCCGGGTCGTAGGAAACCCTCAAGAACTTGCATGTGGCCCTTGCACATGCATGGAGGTGTGGTGTTGTGTTGAAACATGCAAAACCTAGTCCCCGGGTTGCATGAATGTGTCCCCCTTCGCATGCATGCGCTGTAACCTAAAAGGGAAGGTTCTGGACTTATATAAGGGGGAAACTCCCCGTTCCGGTGAAACCGGGTAGGATACTGCCGCACCTTGTGAACCAACATGGTTTTACATCATCATATGACCTAAACAAACACAAAACAAGAGAGAGCTACGCCGGGCTACCCCTGTCAGAGGAACGTCTATGGGGGTAGACGATCCGAGGCCCACAGATCAGGGTTCCGCGGCAAACCGCGCTCCGGGTCGTAGGAAACCCTCAAGAACTTGCATGTGGCCCTTGCACATGCATGGAGGTGTGGTGTTGTGTTGAAACATGCAAAACCTAGTCCCCGGGTTGCATGAATGTGTCCCCCTTCGCATGCATGCGCTGTAACCTAAAAGGGAAGGTTCTGGACTTATATAAGGGGGAAACTCCCCGTTCCGGTGAAACCGGGTAGGATACTGCCGCACCTTGTGAACCAACATGGTTTTACATCATCATATGACCTAAACAAACACAAAACAAGAGAGAGCTACGCCGGGCTACCCCTGTCAGAGGAACGTCTAGGGGGTAGACGATCCGAGGCCCACAGATCAGGGTTCCGCGGCAAACCGCGCTCCGGGTCGTAGGAAACCCTCAAGAACTTGCATGTGGCCCTTGCACATGCATGGAGGTGTGGTGTTGTGTTGAAACATGCAAAACCTAGTCCCCGGGTTGCATGAATGTGTCCCCCTTCGCATGCATGCGCTGTAACCTAAAAGGGAAGGTTCTGGACTTATATAAGGGGGAAACTCCCCGTTCCGGTGAAACCGGGTAGGATACTGCCGCACCTTGTGAACCAACATGGTTTTACATCATCATATGACCTAAACAAACACAAAACAAGAGAGAGCTACGCCGGGCTACCCCTGTCAGAGGAACGTCTATGGGGGTAGACGATCCGAGGCCCACAGATCAGGGTTCCGCGGCAAACCGCGCTCCGGGTCGTAGGAAACCCTCAAGAACTTGCATGTGGCCCTTGCACATGCATGGAGGTGTGGTGTTGTGTTGAAACATGCAAAACCTAGTCCCCGGGTTGCATGAATGTGTCCCCCTTCGCATGCATGCGCTGTAACCTAAAAGGGAAGGTTCTGGACTTATATAAGGGGGAAACTCCCCGTTCCGGTGAAACCGGGTAGGATACTGCCGCACCTTGTGAACCAACATGGTTTTACATCATCATATGACCTAAACAAACACAAAACAAGAGAGAGCTACGCCGGGCTACCCCTGTCAGAGGAACGTCTAGGGGGGTAGACGATCCGAGGCCCACAGATCAGGGTTCCGCGGCAAACCGCGCTCCGGGTCGTAGGAAACCCTCAAGAACTTGCATGTGGCCCTTGCACATGCATGGAGGTGTGGTGTTGTGTTGAAACATGCAAAACCTAGTCCCCGGGTTGCATGAATGTGTCCCCCTTCGCATGCATGCGCTGTAACCTAAAAGGGAAGGTTCTGGACTTATATAAGGGGGAAACTCCCCGTTCCGGTGAAACCGGGTAGGATACTGCCGCACCTTGTGAACCAACATGGTTTTACATCATCATATGACCTAAACAAACACAAAACAAGAGAGAGCTACGCCGGGCTACCCCTGTCAGAGGAACGTCTAGGGGGGTAGACGATCCGAGGCCCACAGATCAGGGTTCCGCGGCAAACCGCGCTCCGGGTCGTAGGAAACCCTCAAGAACTTGCATGTGGCCCTTGCACATGCATGGAGGTGTGGTGTTGTGTTGAAACATGCAAAACCTAGTCCCCGGGTTGCATGAATGTGTCCCCCTTCGCATGCATGCGCTGTAACCTAAAAGGGAAGGTTCTGGACTTATATAAGGGGGAAACTCCCCGTTCCGGTGAAACCGGGTAGGATACTGCCGCACCTTGTGAACCAACATGGTTTTACATCATCATATGACCTAAACAAACACAAAACAAGAGAGAGCTACGCCGGGCTACCCCTGTCAGAGGAACGTCTATGGGGGTAGACGATCCGAGGCCCACAGATCAGGGTTCCGCGGCAAACCGCGCTCCGGGTCGTAGGAAACCCTCAAGAACTTGCATGTGGCCCTTGCACATGCATGGAGGTGTGGTGTTGTGTTGAAACATGCAAAACCTAGTCCCCGGGTTGCATGAATGTGTCCCCCTTCGCATGCATGCGCTGTAACCTAAAAGGGAAGGTTCTGGACTTATATAAGGGGGAAACTCCCCGTTCCGGTGAAACCGGGTAGGATACTGCCGCACCTTGTGAACCAACATGGTTTTACATCATCATATGACCTAAACAAACACAAAACAAGAGAGAGCTACGCCGGGCTACCCCTGTCAGAGGAACGTCTATGGGGGGTAGACGATCCGAGGCCCACAGATCAGGGTTCCGCGGCAAACCGCGCTCCGGGTCGTAGGAAACCCTCAAGAACTTGCATGTGGCCCTTGCACATGCATGGAGGTGTGGTGTTGTGTTGAAACATGCAAAACCTAGTCCCCGGGTTGCATGAATGTGTCCCCCTTCGCATGCATGCGCTGTAACCTAAAAGGGAAGGTTCTGGACTTATATAAGGGGGAAACTCCCCGTTCCGGTGAAACCGGGTAGGATACTGCCGCACCTTGTGAACCAACATGGTTTTACATCATCATATGACCTAAACAAACACAAAACAAGAGAGAGCTACGCCGGGCTACCCCTGTCAGAGGAACGTCTAGGGGGGTAGACGATCCGAGGCCCACAGATCAGGGTTCCGCGGCAAACCGCGCTCCGGGTCGTAGGAAACCCTCAAGAACTTGCATGTGGCCCTTGCACATGCATGGAGGTGTGGTGTTGTGTTGAAACATGCAAAACCTAGTCCCCGGGTTGCATGAATGTGTCCCCTTCGCATGCATGCGCTGTAACCTAAAAGGGAAGGTTCTGGACTTATATAAGGGGGAAACTCCCCGTTCCGGTGAAACCGGGTAGGATACTGCCGCACCTTGTGAACCAACATGGTTTTACATCATCATATGACCTAAACAAACACAAAACAAGAGAGAGCTACGCCGGGCTACCCCTGTCAGAGGAACGTCTATGGGGGGTAGACGATCCGAGGCCCACAGATCAGGGTTCCGCGGCAAACCGCGCTCCGGGTCGTAGGAAACCCTCAAGAACTTGCATGTGGCCCTTGCACATGCATGGAGGTGTGGTGTTGTGTTGAAACATGCAAAACCTAGTCCCCGGGTTGCATGAATGTGTCCCCCTTCGCATGCATGCGCTGTAACCTAAAAGGGAAGGTTCTGGACTTATATAAGGGGGAAACTCCCCGTTCCGGTGAAACCGGGTAGGATACTGCCGCACCTTGTGAACCAACATGGTTTTACATCATCATATGACCTAAACAAACACAAAACAAGAGAGAGCTACGCCGGGCTACCCCTGTCAGAGGAACGTCTATGGGGGTAGACGATCCGAGGCCCACAGATCAGGGTTCCGCGGCAAACCGCGCTCCGGGTCGTAGGAAACCCTCAAGAACTTGCATGTGGCCCTTGCACATGCATGGAGGTGTGGTGTTGTGTTGAAACATGCAAAACCTAGTCCCCGGGTTGCATGAATGTGTCCCCCTTCGCATGCATGCGCTGTAACCTAAAAGGGAAGGTTCTGGACTTATATAAGGGGGAAACTCCCCGTTCCGGTGAAACCGGGTAGGATACTGCCGCACCTTGTGAACCAACATGGTTTTACATCATCATATGACCTAAACAAACACAAAACAAGAGAGAGCTACGCCGGGCTACCCCTGTCAGAGGAACGTCTATGGGGGGTAGACGATCCGAGGCCCACAGATCAGGGTTCCGCGGCAAACCGCGCTCCGGGTCGTAGGAAACCCTCAAGAACTTGCATGTGGCCCTTGCACATGCATGGAGGTGTGGTGTTGTGTTGAAACATGCAAAACCTAGTCCCCGGGTTGCATGAATGTGTCCCCCTTCGCATGCATGCGCTGTAACCTAAAAGGGAAGGTTCTGGACTTATATAAGGGGGAAACTCCCCGTTCCGGTGAAACCGGGTAGGATACTGCCGCACCTTGTGAACCAACATGGTTTTACATCATCATATGACCTAAACAAACACAAAACAAGAGAGAGCTACGCCGGGCTACCCCTGTCAGAGGAACGTCTATGGGGGGTAGACGATCCGAGGCCCACAGATCAGGGTTCCGCGGCAAACCGCGCTCCGGGTCGTAGGAAACCCTCAAGAACTTGCATGTGGCCCTTGCACATGCATGGAGGTGTGGTGTTGTGTTGAAACATGCAAAACCTAGTCCCCGGGTTGCATGAATGTGTCCCCCTTCGCATGCATGCGCTGTAACCTAAAAGGGAAGGTTCTGGACTTATATAAGGGGGAAACTCCCCGTTCCGGTGAAACCGGGTAGGATACTGCCGCACCTTGTGAACCAACATGGTTTTACATCATCATATGACCTAAACAAACACAAAACAAGAGAGAGCTACGCCGGGCTACCCCTGTCAGAGGAACGTCTAGGGGGGTAGACGATCCGAGGCCCACAGATCAGGGTTCCGCGGCAAACCGCGCTCCGGGTCGTAGGAAACCCTCAAGAACTTGCATGTGGCCCTTGCACATGCATGGAGGTGTGGTGTTGTGTTGAAACATGCAAAACCTAGTCCCCGGGTTGCATGAATGTGTCCCCCTTCGCATGCATGCGCTGTAACCTAAAAGGGAAGGTTCTGGACTTATATAAGGGGGAAACTCCCCGTTCCGGTGAAACCGGGTAGGATACTGCCGCACCTTGTGAACCAACATGGTTTTACATCATCATATGACCTAAACAAACACAAAACAAGAGAGAGCTACGCCGGGCTACCCCTGTCAGAGGAACGTCTAGGGGGGTAGACGATCCGAGGCCCACAGATCAGGGTTCCGCGGCAAACCGCGCTCCGGGTCGTAGGAAACCCTCAAGAACTTGCATGTGGCCCTTGCACATGCATGGAGGTGTGGTGTTGTGTTGAAACATGCAAAACCTAGTCCCCGGGTTGCATGAATGTGTCCCCCTTCGCATGCATGCGCTGTAACCTAAAAGGGAAGGTTCTGGACTTATATAAGGGGGAAACTCCCCGTTCCGGTGAAACCGGGTAGGATACTGCCGCACCTTGTGAACCAACATGGTTTTACATCATCATATGACCTAAACAAACACAAAACAAGAGAGAGCTACGCCGGGCTACCCCTGTCAGAGGAACGTCTAGGGGGGTAGACGATCCGAGGCCCACAGATCAGGGTTCCGCGGCAAACCGCGCTCCGGGTCGTAGGAAACCCTCAAGAACTTGCATGTGGCCCTTGCACATGCATGGAGGTGTGGTGTTGTGTTGAAACATGCAAAACCTAGTCCCCGGGTTGCATGAATGTGTCCCCCTTCGCATGCATGCGCTGTAACCTAAAAGGGAAGGTTCTGGACTTATATAAGGGGGAAACTCCCCGTTCCGGTGAAACCGGGTAGGATACTGCCGCACCTTGTGAACCAACATGGTTTTACATCATCATATGACCTAAACAAACACAAAACAAGAGAGAGCTACGCCGGGCTACCCCTGTCAGAGGAACGTCTAGGGGGGTAGACGATCCGAGGCCCACAGATCAGGGTTCCGCGGCAAACCGCGCTCCGGGTCGTAGGAAACCCTCAAGAACTTGCATGTGGCCCTTGCACATGCATGGAGGTGTGGTGTTGTGTTGAAACATGCAAAACCTAGTCCCCGGGTTGCATGAATGTGTCCCCCTTCGCATGCATGCGCTGTAACCTAAAAGGGAAGGTTCTGGACTTATATAAGGGGGAAACTCCCCGTTCCGGTGAAACCGGGTAGGATACTGCCGCACCTTGTGAACCAACATGGTTTTACATCATCATATGACCTAAACAAACACAAAACAAGAGAGAGCTACGCCGGGCTACCCCTGTCAGAGGAACGTCTATGGGGGTAGACGATCCGAGGCCCACAGATCAGGGTTCCGCGGCAAACCGCGCTCCGGGTCGTAGGAAACCCTCAAGAACTTGCATGTGGCCCTTGCACATGCATGGAGGTGTGGTGTTGTGTTGAAACATGCAAAACCTAGTCCCCGGGTTGCATGAATGTGTCCCCCTTCGCATGCATGCGCTGTAACCTAAAAGGGAAGGTTCTGGACTTATATAAGGGGGAAACTCCCCGTTCCGGTGAAACCGGGTAGGATACTGCCGCACCTTGTGAACCAACATGGTTTTACATCATCATATGACCTAAACAAACACAAAACAAGAGAGAGCTACGCCGGGCTACCCCTGTCAGAGGAACGTCTATGGGGGTAGACGATCCGAGGCCCACAGATCAGGGTTCCGCGGCAAACCGCGCTCCGGGTCGTAGGAAACCCTCAAGAACTTGCATGTGGCCCTTGCACATGCATGGAGGTGTGGTGTTGTGTTGAAACATGCAAAACCTAGTCCCCGGGTTGCATGAATGTGTCCCCCTTCGCATGCATGCGCTGTAACCTAAAAGGGAAGGTTCTGGACTTATATAAGGGGGAAACTCCCCGTTCCGGTGAAACCGGGTAGGATACTGCCGCACCTTGTGAACCAACATGGTTTTACATCATCATATGACCTAAACAAACACAAAACAAGAGAGAGCTACGCCGGGCTACCCCTGTCAGAGGAACGTCTAGGGGGTAGACGATCCGAGGCCCACAGATCAGGGTTCCGCGGCAAACCGCGCTCCGGGTCGTAGGAAACCCTCAAGAACTTGCATGTGGCCCTTGCACATGCATGGAGGTGTGGTGTTGTGTTGAAACATGCAAAACCTAGTCCCCGGGTTGCATGAATGTGTCCCCCTTCGCATGCATGCGCTGTAACCTAAAAGGGAAGGTTCTGGACTTATATAAGGGGGAAACTCCCCGTTCCGGTGAAACCGGGTAGGATACTGCCGCACCTTGTGAACCAACATGGTTTTACATCATCATATGACCTAAACAAACACAAAACAAGAGAGAGCTACGCCGGGCTACCCCTGTCAGAGGAACGTCTATGGGGGTAGACGATCCGAGGCCCACAGATCAGGGTTCCGCGGCAAACCGCGCTCCGGGTCGTAGGAAACCCTCAAGAACTTGCATGTGGCCCTTGCACATGCATGGAGGTGTGGTGTTGTGTTGAAACATGCAAAACCTAGTCCCCGGGTTGCATGAATGTGTCCCCCTTCGCATGCATGCGCTGTAACCTAAAAGGGAAGGTTCTGGACTTATATAAGGGGGAAACTCCCCGTTCCGGTGAAACCGGGTAGGATACTGCCGCACCTTGTGAACCAACATGGTTTTACATCATCATATGACCTAAACAAACACAAAACAAGAGAGAGCTACGCCGGGCTACCCCTGTCAGAGGAACGTCTAGGGGGGTAGACGATCCGAGGCCCACAGATCAGGGTTCCGCGGCAAACCGCGCTCCGGGTCGTAGGAAACCCTCAAGAACTTGCATGTGGCCCTTGCACATGCATGGAGGTGTGGTGTTGTGTTGAAACATGCAAAACCTAGTCCCCGGGTTGCATGAATGTGTCCCCCTTCGCATGCATGCGCTGTAACCTAAAAGGGAAGGTTCTGGACTTATATAAGGGGGAAACTCCCCGTTCCGGTGAAACCGGGTAGGATACTGCCGCACCTTGTGAACCAACATGGTTTTACATCATCATATGACCTAAACAAACACAAAACAAGAGAGAGCTACGCCGGGCTACCCCTGTCAGAGGAACGTCTAGGGGGGTAGACGATCCGAGGCCCACAGATCAGGGTTCCGCGGCAAACCGCGCTCCGGGTCGTAGGAAACCCTCAAGAACTTGCATGTGGCCCTTGCACATGCATGGAGGTGTGGTGTTGTGTTGAAACATGCAAAACCTAGTCCCCGGGTTGCATGAATGTGTCCCCCTTCGCATGCATGCGCTGTAACCTAAAAGGGAAGGTTCTGGACTTATATAAGGGGGAAACTCCCGTTCCGGTGAAACCGGGTAGGATACTGCCGCACCTTGTGAACCAACATGGTTTTACATCATCATATGACCTAAACAAACACAAAACAAGAGAGAGCTACGCCGGGCTACCCCTGTCAGAGGAACGTCTAGGGGGGTAGACGATCCGAGGCCCACAGATCAGGGTTCCGCGGCAAACCGCGCTCCGGGTCGTAGGAAACCCTCAAGAACTTGCATGTGGCCCTTGCACATGCATGGAGGTGTGGTGTTGTGTTGAAACATGCAAAACCTAGTCCCCGGGTTGCATGAATGTGTCCCCCTTCGCATGCATGCGCTGTAACCTAAAAGGGAAGGTTCTGGACTTATATAAGGGGGAAACTCCCCGTTCCGGTGAAACCGGGTAGGATACTGCCGCACCTTGTGAACCAACATGGTTTTACATCATCATATGACCTAAACAAACACAAAACAAGAGAGAGCTACGCCGGGCTACCCCTGTCAGAGGAACGTCTAGGGGGGTAGACGATCCGAGGCCCACAGATCAGGGTTCCGCGGCAAACCGCGCTCCGGGTCGTAGGAAACCCTCAAGAACTTGCATGTGGCCCTTGCACATGCATGGAGGTGTGGTGTTGTGTTGAAACATGCAAAACCTAGTCCCCGGGTTGCATGAATGTGTCCCCCTTCGCATGCATGCGCTGTAACCTAAAAGGGAAGGTTCTGGACTTATATAAGGGGGAAACTCCCCGTTCCGGTGAAACCGGGTAGGATACTGCCGCACCTTGTGAACCAACATGGTTTTACATCATCATATGACCTAAACAAACACAAAACAAGAGAGAGCTACGCCGGGCTACCCCTGTCAGAGGAACGTCTAGGGGGGTAGACGATCCGAGGCCCACAGATCAGGGTTCCGCGGCAAACCGCGCTCCGGGTCGTAGGAAACCCTCAAGAACTTGCATGTGGCCCTTGCACATGCATGGAGGTGTGGTGTTGTGTTGAAACATGCAAAACCTAGTCCCCGGGTTGCATGAATGTGTCCCCCTTCGCATGCATGCGCTGTAACCTAAAAGGGAAGGTTCTGGACTTATATAAGGGGGAAACTCCCCGTTCCGGTGAAACCGGGTAGGATACTGCCGCACCTTGTGAACCAACATGGTTTTACATCATCATATGACCTAAACAAACACAAAACAAGAGAGAGCTACGCCGGGCTACCCCTGTCAGAGGAACGTCTAGGGGGGTAGACGATCCGAGGCCCACAGATCAGGGTTCCGCGGCAAACCGCGCTCCGGGTCGTAGGAAACCCTCAAGAACTTGCATGTGGCCCTTGCACATGCATGGAGGTGTGGTGTTGTGTTGAAACATGCAAAACCTAGTCCCCGGGTTGCATGAATGTGTCCCCCTTCGCATGCATGCGCTGTAACCTAAAAGGGAAGGTTCTGGACTTATATAAGGGGGAAACTCCCCGTTCCGGTGAAACCGGGTAGGATACTGCCGCACCTTGTGAACCAACATGGTTTTACATCATCATATGACCTAAACAAACACAAAACAAGAGAGAGCTACGCCGGGCTACCCCTGTCAGAGGAACGTCTATGGGGGTAGACGATCCGAGGCCCACAGATCAGGGTTCCGCGGCAAACCGCGCTCCGGGTCGTAGGAAACCCTCAAGAACTTGCATGTGGCCCTTGCACATGCATGGAGGTGTGGTGTTGTGTTGAAACATGCAAAACCTAGTCCCCGGGTTGCATGAATGTGTCCCCCTTCGCATGCATGCGCTGTAACCTAAAAGGGAAGGTTCTGGACTTATATAAGGGGGAAACTCCCCGTTCCGGTGAAACCGGGTAGGATACTGCCGCACCTTGTGAACCAACATGGTTTTACATCATCATATGACCTAAACAAACACAAAACAAGAGAGAGCTACGCCGGGCTACCCCTGTCAGAGGAACGTCTAGGGGGGTAGACGATCCGAGGCCCACAGATCAGGGTTCCGCGGCAAACCGCGCTCCGGGTCGTAGGAAACCCTCAAGAACTTGCATGTGGCCCTTGCACATGCATGGAGGTGTGGTGTTGTGTTGAAACATGCAAAACCTAGTCCCCGGGTTGCATGAATGTGTCCCCCTTCGCATGCATGCGCTGTAACCTAAAAGGGAAGGTTCTGGACTTATATAAGGGGGAAACTCCCCGTTCCGGTGAAACCGGGTAGGATACTGCCGCACCTTGTGAACCAACATGGTTTTACATCATCATATGACCTAAACAAACACAAAACAAGAGAGAGCTACGCCGGGCTACCCCTGTCAGAGGAACGTCTAGGGGGGTAGACGATCCGAGGCCCACAGATCAGGGTTCCGCGGCAAACCGCGCTCCGGGTCGTAGGAAACCCTCAAGAACTTGCATGTGGCCCTTGCACATGCATGGAGGTGTGGTGTTGTGTTGAAACATGCAAAACCTAGTCCCCGGGTTGCATGAATGTGTCCCCCTTCGCATGCATGCGCTGTAACCTAAAAGGGAAGGTTCTGGACTTATATAAGGGGGAAACTCCCCGTTCCGGTGAAACCGGGTAGGATACTGCCGCACCTTGTGAACCAACATGGTTTTACATCATCATATGACCTAAACAAACACAAAACAAGAGAGAGCTACGCCGGGCTACCCCTGTCAGAGGAACGTCTAGGGGGGTAGACGATCCGAGGCCCACAGATCAGGGTTCCGCGGCAAACCGCGCTCCGGGTCGTAGGAAACCCTCAAGAACTTGCATGTGGCCCTTGCACATGCATGGAGGTGTGGTGTTGTGTTGAAACATGCAAAACTAGTCCCCGGGTTGCATGAATGTGTCCACCTTCGCATTTGCATGAGTTGTAACCTAAAAGGGCAGTTATGTGACTTATATAAAGGGGGAGGAAAACTCCCCGTTTACGGTGAAACCGGGTAGGATATGACGCACCTTGTGAACCAACATGGTTTAATCATCATATGGACTAAA
>CAJUXJ010000247.1:0-15107 GCA_910589775.1 Avena eriantha
TAATGTCCGAGATTAGATCATCAGTATCCAAATACCTAGTTTGATCTCGTTACCGACATGCACTCTTTTCTCGTTTCCCGTGTTATAACAGTCTAGTGATCACATCACTTGCTTGCAAGCTATCTTAATGTGATATCACCGAGAGGGCCCAGATAATCTATCCGTCATCGGGATTGACAAATTCCACTCTTGATCCATGAGCCTCAACATAACACCTTCATAGCACTAACCCACCTTTATGGTCACCCTGTTACGGTGTGACGTTTGATGTTATCAAGATACTCTTCCGGTGTTAGCAATTAACATGATCTCATGGTCTAAGGACTAAGACTACTTTGTATAATGATATAGAAATATAAACATAATGACTTGATCATAATGCTATACTTTGGATGAATGTTCATCACTTCATTTCACAATGTTGTGACCTTGTTATTAACAACATCCAATGTCCATGATCAGGAAACTTTGATCATCTTGTTAATCAACAAGCTAGTCTATAAGAGAGGCATAACTAGGAACCCTTTTTGTTTATTAAACACACATGTATTGATGTTTCCTATCAATACAATTATAGCATGCAAAATAAACATCTATCATATACAAGGAATACATAATAACAACTTTATTATTACCTCTCAGGGCATATTTCCTTCATGGCGGCATTGTAACGGGAGACTGGTTTGTGCTTTGTGGGAATGTGCATCATAGTGCTTGGTGGTGAGTTTGTAACCTCCTCATTAAGGACTGATTCAGCTATGGATGCCTCGATCTTGCATTTATTGCCTGTTTTTGTACGAAGCCTCTGTGTTACTCTCTAAGGTGGATACTGCCAATGGGCCCACACAGGTCCCCCCTTCAAAGCCTCATCCGCGAGATGCAAGATCATATGTTGCATCGGATTGAAGAACCCTGGCGGAAGGAGCCTCTCTAGATCACAAAGCAACTCGGTGCCTATTCATGTAGCTTTTCAACCACTTTACGGTCTAACTCCCTAGCACAAATCTGGCGAAGAAAAAGCTCAACCTCGATAGCACTCGCCAAGTCTCCTCATCGACATAGCCTCGAATCATCACGGCATTATTCGCTCAAGCATACATGGTAGTCATGACTCTTGAGCCCTTGTACTCGCAACGTTTGCATGTTCGCACCCCTCATCTAGTTGGTTGCGTACCCATCAGGGAAAAATAAACTTTGTGTGATCCACTGGAAGATCTCCCTTTTTGGGGCTTTGTTGGGCAGAATGGAGCCTTTGGCTTAGACCACCCTTTTCCGCCGTTGGTTCCCGGTGGCTGCATTTTCAACTTTGGCCTATCGCACCATTGTTCTTGATCAATTCGAGCCTTGATGTTATCCTTCGACTTCTCATTTGCATCATGGTGCTCCAAAGGGCCTCGCCGATATTTTTTGGGTGTGCATTACATCAATGTATGCGGGAGCTCGAGATCCTCAAAGTAAGGTAGCTTCCATAAGCATGGAATGTGGGGCCACTGGTGCGTGTCCCCATATCCCACGAAACCATTCCCATCAGGTTAGGCTAGAGAGCTTCTAACTCAGCCTTGATTTCCTTTCCTGTCTTCAGACAATGGCTTTGGATCATCGACAACACGACCTTTCTTGAACCTCTTTTGTCATTCCTGTATGGATGATTCGGCTCAGGAACTTTTCGATGTTCATCAAAGCAGGAATACTTGCCTCCCTGTCGACAGCCAGAAGAAAGTCAATCCTGCATCACAACTGGGCAAGGCCACTTCCCATGCGTACACCAGCCGCAGAACACGCACGTCTGGTAGAGGTCTGTAGGGAGGTGTGGTACCAGACTACATATCGAAGTGCTCCTTGGTTTGCGGCGTCATATGTTCGTATCCCGCGACCTTCCCAGCCACAAAACAAGTCATCCACCAGTGGTTCATAGATACATATTCTTGCTCGTACCAAGGGTATTTCGATCCGGGGATTATCATCGACACAAACTGTTCGCTCTGATCTCATGCATACGCCAGGGGGAGGTTCAGGGGAACAAACACTAGCCAACAGCACTGTATACTATAGCCGACATACATATGGATTGAATCCATCGGTTGATATGGCAACTACTGCTACGCTCCTCTTGTCACCACCGGCTTTCTCAGGATATTTCTTGACAAAGTTCTTCCATGCCTACCATCCGACGATGTATTATCTTGTCGGTGTATCTATTACCTTCTACTGCCCACTGCATCTGCTAGGCAGTATCCTCGGTCATGAAGAGTCGTTGGATCCTCGGTACACTGGAAGATACCGGAGGATGTTTTGGGCAACCCCGGTCTGCCTCATCTGACCATCACCATTGGGATCGACCTCAAAGTACCTAGAGGATTTGCAGTGGATAGAATAATTTGTATAGCATGCTCCTTTCTGAATAGCATGCATCCCTTCGGACAGCATGTATCGGCTCATATGACATCTTAAGGTCATGGAGGAGTTTGGTTGAATAGTAGAAGTTCTCCGGCAAGAGGTGCCCTTTTGCAGGATGTTGCCAACAACGTCCAGCAAATCATCGAAGTCATCTCGGGTCAAGTTCCTATGGCTCTTGAAGGCCAAAAGGCGAAGCAATGGCATCCAGTTGGCTAACATCTGTATGTTCATGAAGGGGGTCTCTGGAGGCAAAAAAGTCTCGTAGTACTTTGTCGTGTTGTCCTCGGCTCCTCACTTGTTTCCGCCTCCTGAGGTGTCTCCGCCTCTACATGAGGGCTTTAGGCGCATGACATTCACAAAGTTTGTATGCACCTATCAAAACCAGCATCAAATTCCCCCCTTGAGCTGACTTTGCTGCTGACTCTGGCGTGACTCCCTCCTAGCACGTTTCACTACTTTTCACCATGGAAAGTCCAAGTCTTGTAGGAAGGTGTGAACCCATAATGTGACCAGGGTGCCTACTACAACAAGCCTTCGAATTGGGTATTCAGGTTCTTGCATCTTGTAGAGGGGCAGAAAAATTTTCTGGGTCTGGTGGGGATAGCAAACGCCCGGTTCACGAAAGTCCTCGGCCTTTCTTTCCATTCTATGGTAAAGTCCCACTTACTTGACATAGCCCTCATACATCCAGTCACGATTCTCCATCCTTTAAATCAGTAACCAAAAAGACTCTTTCAATTAATCATGCCATTAAATAAATCTAGTATAAGTTTGGTTAATTTTAGCAAACATAAATTTTACGTCATGCAATATATCCACCTATTTCTCTAATAGATAAAGATGGTCCTAGCAACCCGCCGGATCCGTAGATTGAGTACTTCTCCCTGCTCTACCCCCGATCCGAGACAGAATTTCCGGCAGCACCTCCCCCGCTGCTCTCCTCCCCGATACACTCTCGACAAAAAGCCCGAGAGGGATGTGTCATCCGGAGAACAAACGGGGAGGCGCTGCCGAAATCCTGTCTCGGACCGAAGGTAGAACAATAAAAAACATACCCAACTACGCATCCGCCGGCTGTCCCTATAAATGCCATAGAGTTTACGGTAGAGACGCCTATGTAACGCGAAAGAATTGGTGATCTAGACATGAAAATAACCCTAGGTACAAGAGAGGAGAACATATTTTTACCCTCGAAGGAGTGATCGAGAGGTGAAGAAGATCAGCGACCCCTCCTGCAAAATTCCCTATGTCGTCGACAGCCCCACCCTAAACTCAATAGATATCCTGCACAAAAAAAGAATTACTAACATACACATGTATTCATATATGCAGGGATATCTTGTTTACCGTACTACACTACTACTCGGTCTCCTGCTCAGCCTCAGGTACAGGTTCAATAGGCAAGAAAAAACATAGCTACTCCCCCGATTCATATTAACGTTTCAATTTTGTCTAGATTCGTATGTATTTAGTTAACCATTTAGACTAGGTGTATTTGTATCTAGACAAAGTTGAAAGAGACAAGTAGCCAAAATACCACCTACTCAAAACCGAGAATTCCAAATACCACTAGCGAAAACCAATTAGCCGAAATAACACCGATCTTCAGTTTTTGCATGCCGAAAATACCACTCCACTAGTTGTCAAAGCGAATATCTTAGTCACATAAAGCCAAGTTGTCAGTTTTTTCATCCCTTTCCAAAAGTACCCCTCTATTCTCTCTTCGTCTCTTCAGAGTTCAGACTCACATGGAACACTAGTTAGCTGATTGATTACCGGCGATTGGATCAGCCATGGCCAGCCGCCAATGTCCCTGCCACCGAATGCTTCCTTCTCTCTCTAGCTTCCCCCGCACTATCCGTGCTGCCAGCCCGCCTGCCTGCTTGCTCACGCCTCCGCCTGCTCGCTACACACCTGACTGGCTCCCTCGGCGTCCGAACCCTCCCTTGCCCAGGCTGCTACCACGAAAATCGGCATGTTTGGAACTCCCCGCAACTATTTTGGCTACTTCGGTTTTTACTAGTGGTAGTTTGGAACTATCGGTTCTGAGTAGTAGTATTTTGACTATTGTCTCAAGTTGAAACAATAATATAGACCGAAATGGACAGTGAATTAGCAATGAACTAAAAAAAAGAAAAAAACACTTACCTTGTTCGGTACAAACCGGTGGAGGAAGATGGGGGCGACGACGAGGTGGAGGAGGGGAGCCGCTGCTGGAGCTCCGCCCCCACGCGAGCCGCGACCCTCTACCGAGCAAGGGCGAGCCACACGGCGGTTGGGGCGGCGCAGCCGATGCACTGGGTCGGGGCAGCGCGGTCGGCCATGGCAGTGGGTAGACAACGCGGGGCCGGCTCGGGGCTCAGGGCCGGCTGAGATGGGGGAGGGGGCCGGCGGCGGGTGGCGGGGTGGCGGGCGGTGGGTGAGAGGAGGCGGCGGGGTGGAGGACGAGCTCGCGCGGAGTGTGGGAGGGTTACGGGTGTGGATGGGTTAGCGGTGGAACGGGCCCTTTGCCGTGTGCGGAAAAGAAAGGAACACGGCAAAGAGAGCCTTTGCCGTGTACCAGACCGAGACACACGGCAAAGAAGCCTTTGCCGTGTAACCAGACGAACACACACGGCAAAGAAGCCTTTGCCGTGTAACCAGACGGAGACACACGACAAAGAAGCCTTTGCCATGTGGTTTTTCACTTTGCCGTGTGCCTTGTGGACATTTTTCATTTTCTTTCCTTTTTTTTCCTTTCAATTGTATTTATTTTAAGTTTTTAGTGTACTATTTGTTGGTAGTAGGGGGTAGACGATCTGAGGCATCATCAAAGTGACCTAACCAAGAGCAAAGACAAGAGAGGGGTCCACCAGGCTACCCCAGTGAGAAGAAAGTACTAGGGGGGTAGACGACCCTAGGCCTGCGGATCAGGTTCCAGCAGGAAGAAGCGCTTCGGGGCATCGGAACACCGCCAAACCATGCATGTGACCCTAGCATGTGTAATGAAGTGTGGTGGCATGCTCAAAACTCCTAACCTGGTTCCCAGGTGTGACCCCCTTCGCAGACATATGCGTTGTCCCCTAAAAACAGTGTCTGCAATCTGACTATTAGGGGAAACTCCCGTTTCGGTGAACCGGGGTAGATCTTGTCACAAATGTTCCCAAACATGCTTTTAAATCATCACATGACCTAACCAAGCCTAAAAACAAGTGGGGGCTACACCGGACTACCCCTGTCAGAAGAAAGTCTAGGGGGGTAGACGATTCGAGGCCCGCGGATCAGGGTTCCGCAGGAAGAAGCGCTTCGGGGCATCGGAACACCTCCAAACCATGCATGTGACCCTAGAATGTGTAATGAAGTGTGGTGGCATGCTCAAAACTCCTAAGCCTGGTTCCCAAGTGTGACCCCCTTCGCAGACATGCGCTGTCTCTCCTAAAAACAAAGTGTCTACAATCTGACTATTAGGGGGAAACTCCGTCGTTTCGGTGAAACCGGGGTAGATCTTGTCACAACATGTTCTCAAGACATGGTTTTACATCATCACATGACCTAACCAAGCCTAAAACAAGTGAAGGGCTACACCGGGCTACCCCTGTCAGAAGAAAGTCTAGGGTGGTAGACGACCCGAGGCCCGCGGATCAGGGTTCCGCAGGAAGAAGCGCTTCGGGGCATCGGAACACCTCCAAACCATGCATGTGACCCTAGAATGTGTAATGAAGTGTGGTGGCATGCTCAAAACTCCTAAACCTGGTTCCCAGGTGTGACCCCCTTCCGCAGACATGCGATGTCCCCTAAAAACAAAGTGTTTGTAGTCTGAGTATTAGGAGGAAACTCCCCGTTTCGGTGAAACCGAGGTAGATCTTGTCACAACATGTTCCCAAACATGGTTTTGCCTCATCACATGACCTAACCAAGCCTAAAACAAGTGAGGGCTACACCGGGCTACCCCTGTCAAAAGAAAGTCTAGGGGGGTAGACGATCTGAGGCCCGCAGATTAGGGTTCCGCAGGAAGAAGCGCTTCGGGGCATCGGAACACCTCCAAACCATGCATGTGACCCTAGAATGTGTAATGAAGTGTGGTGGCATGCTCAAAACTCCTAAGCCTGGTTCCCAAGTGTGACCCCCTTCGCAGACATGCGCTGTCTCTCCTAAAAACAAAGTGTCTGCAATCTGGCTATTAGGTTGAAACTCCTCGTTTCGGTGAAACCGGGGAAGATCTTGTCACAAGCATGTTCCCAACATGGTTTTACATCATCACATGACCAAACAAGCCTAAAACAAGTGAGGCCTACACCGGACTACCCCTGTCAGAAGAAAGTCTAGGGGGGTAGACGATCCGAGGCCCGCGGATCAGGGTTCCGCAGGAAGAAGCGCTTCGGGGCATCGGAACACCTCCAAACCATGCAGGTGACCCTAGCATGTGTAATGAAGTGTGGTGGCATGCTCAAAACTCCTAAACCTGGTTCCCAGGTGTGATCCCCTTCGCAGACATATGCGCTGTCCCCTAAAAACAAAGTGTCTACAGTCTGAGTATTAGGGGGAAACTCCCCGTTTCGGTGAAACCGGGGTAGATCTTGTCACAAACATGTTCCCAAACATGGTTTTACATCATCACATGACCTAACCAAGACTAAAACAAGTGAGGGCTACACCGGGCTACCCCTGTCAGAAGAAAGTCTAGGGGGGTAGACGATCCGAGGCCCGCGGATTAGGGTTCCGCAGGAAGAAGCGCTTCGGGGCATCGGAACACCTCCAAACCATGCATGTGACCCTAGAATGTGTAATGAAGTGTGGTGGCATGCTCAAAACTCCTAAAGCCTGGTTCCCAAGTGTGACCCCCTTCGCAGACATGCGCTGTCTCTCCTAAAAACAAAGTGTCTGCAATCTGACTATTAGGGGGAAACTCCCGTTTCGGTGAAACCGGGGTAGATCTTGTCACAACATGTTCCCAAACATGGTTTTACATCATCACATGACCTAACCAAGCCTAAAACAAGTGAGGGCTACACCGGGCTACCCCTGTCAGAAGAAAGTCTAGGGGGGTAGACGATCCGAGGCCCGCGGATCAGGGTTCCGCAGGAAGAAGCGCTTCGGGGCATCGGAACACCTCCAAACCATGCATGTGACCCTAGCATGTGTAATGAAGTGTGGTGGCATGCTCAAAACTCCTAAACCTGGTTCCCAGGTGTGACCCCCTTCGCAGACATATGCGCTGTCCCCTAAAAACAAAGTGTCTACAGTCTGAGTATTAGGGGGAAACTCCCCGTTTCGGTGAAACCGGGGTAGATCTTGTCACAACATGTTCCCAAACATGGTTTTGCCTCATCACATGACCTAACCAAGCCTAAAACAAGTGAGGGCTACACCGGGCTACCCCTGTCAGAAGAAAGTCTAGGGGGTAGACGATCCGAGGCCCGCGGATTAGGGTTCCGCAGGAAGAAGCGCTTCGGGGCATCGGAACACCTCCAAACCATGCATGTGACCCTAGCATGTGTAATGAAGTGTGGTGGCATGCTCAAAACTCCTAAACCTGGTTCCCAAGTGTGACCCCCTTCGCAGACATGCGCTGTCCTCCTGAAAAACAAAGTGTCTGCAATCTGACTATTAGGGGGAAACTCCCCGTTTCGGTGAAACCGGGGTAGATCTTGTCACAACATGTTCCCAAACATGGTTTTACATCATCACATGACCTAACCAAGCCTAAAACAAGTGAGGGCTACACCCGGGCTACCCCTGTCAGAAGAAAGTCTAGGGGGGTAGACGATCCGAGGCCCGCGGATCAGGGTTCCGCAGGAAGAAGCGCTTCGGGGCATCGGAAC
Source organism: Avena eriantha (assembly GCA_910589775.1). Taxonomy (NCBI): domain Eukaryota; kingdom Viridiplantae; phylum Streptophyta; class Magnoliopsida; order Poales; family Poaceae; genus Avena; species Avena eriantha. Next base: position 8,199 of record CAJUXJ010000247.1, read on the forward strand.
ACCTCCAAACCATGCATGTGACCCTAGAATGTGTAATGAAGTGTGGTGGCATGCTCAAAACTCCTAAAGCCTGGTTCCCAAGTGTGACCCCCTTCGCAGACATGCGCTGTCTCTCCTAAAAACAAAGTGTCTGCAATCTGATATTAGGGGGAAACTCCTCGTTTCGGTGAAACCGGGGTAGATCTTGTCACAACATGTTCCCAAACATGGTTTTACATCATCACATTACCTAACAAAGCCTAAAACAAGTGAGGGCTACACCGGACTAACCCCTGTCAGAAGAAAGTCTAGGGGGTAGACGATCCGAGGCCCGCGGATCAGGGTTCCGCAGGAAGAAGCGCTTCGGGGCATCGGAACACCTCCAAACCATGCATGTGACCCTAGCATGTGTAATGAAGTGTGGTGGCATGCTCAAAACTCCTAAACCTGGTTCCCAAGTGTGACCCCCTTCGCAGACATGCGCTGTCTCTCCTAAAAACAAAGTGTCTGCAATCTGGCTATTAGGGGGAAACTCCTCGTTTCGGTGAAACCGGGGTAGATCTTGTCACAACATGTTCCCAAACATGGTTTTACATCATCACATGACCTAACAAAGCCTAAAACAAGTGAGGGCTACACCGGGACTACCCCTGTCAGAAGAAAGTCTAGGGGGGTAGACGATCCGAGGCCCGCGGATCAGGGTTCCGCAGGAAGAAGCGCTTCGGGGCATCGGAACACCTCCAAACCATGCATGTGACCCTAGCATGTGTAATGAAAGTGTGGTGGCATGCTCAAAACTCCTAAAGCCTGGTTCCCAGGTGTGACCCCCTTCGCAGACATGCGCTGTCTCCCTAAAAACAAAGTGTCTGCAAGTCTGAGTATTAGGGGGAAACTCCCCGTTTCGGTGAAACCGGGGTAGATCTTGTCACAACATGTTCCCAAACATGGTTTTACATCATCACATGACCTAACCAAGCCTAAAACAAGTGAGGGCTACACCGGGCTACCCCTGTCAGAAGAAAGTCTAGGGGGGTAGACGATCCGAGGCCCGCGGATCAGGGTTCCGCAGGAAGAAGCGCTTCGGGGCATCGGAACACCTCCAAACCATGCATGTGACCCTAGCATGTGTAATGAAGTGTGGTGGCATGCTCAAAACTCCTAAACCTGGTTCCCAGTGTGACCCCCTTCGCAGACATGCGCTGTCTCCCTAAAAACAAAGTGTCTACAATCTGAGCTATTAGGGGGAAACTCCCCGTTTCGGTGAAACCGGGGTAGATCTTGTCACAACATGTTCCCAAACATGGTTTTACCTCATCACATGACCTAACCAAGCCTAAAACAAGTGAGGGCTACACCGGGCTACCCCTGTCAGAAGAAAGTCTAGGGGGTAGACGATCCGAGGCCCGCGGATCAGGGTTCCGCAGGAAGAAGCGCTTCGGGGCATCGGAACACCTCCAAACCATGCATGTGACCCTAGCATGTGTAATGAAGTGTGGTGGCATGCTCAAAACTCCTAAACCTGGTTCCCAGGTGTGACCCCCTTCGCAGACATGCGCTGTCTCTCCTAAAAACAAAGTGTCTACAATCTGACTATTAGGGGGAAACTCCCGTTTCGGTGAAACCGGGGTAGATCTTGTCACAACATGTTCCCAAACATGGTTTTACATCATCACATGACCTAACCAAGCCTAAAACAAGTGAGGGCTACACCGGGCTACCCCTGTCAGAAAGAAAGTCTAGGGGGGTAGACGATCCGAGGCCCGCGGATCAGGGTTCCGCAGGAAGAAGCGCTTCGGGGCATCGGAACACCTCCAAACCATGCATGTGACCCTAGCATGTGTAATGAAGTGTGGTGGCATGCTCAAAACTCCTAAGCCTGGTTCCCAAGTGTGACCCCCTTCGCAGACATGCGCTGTCTCTCCTAAAAACAAAGTGTCTGCAATTCTGGCTATTAGGGGGAAACTCCTCGTTTCGGTGAAACCGGGGAAGATCTTGTCACACAATGTTCCCAAACATGGTTTTACATCATCACATTACCTAACAAAGCCTAAAACAAGTGAGGGCTACACCAGCACTACCCCTGTCAGAAGAAAGTCTAGGGGGGTAGACGATCCGAGGCCCGCGGATCAGGGTTCCGCAGGAAGAAGCGCTTCGGGGCATCGGAACACCTCCAAACCATGCAGGTGACCCTAGCATGTGTAATGAAGTGTGGTGGCATGCTCAAAACTCCTAAAACCTGGTTCCCAGGTGTGATCCCCTTCGTAGACATATGCGCTGTCCCCTAAAAACAAAGTGTCTATAGTCTGAGTATTAGGGGGAAACTCCCCGTTTCGATGAAACCGGGGTAGATCTTGTCACAAAATTTTCCCAAACATGCTTTTAAATAATCACATGACCTAACCAAGCCTAAAACAAGTGGGGGCTACACCGGACTACCCCTGTCAGAAGAAAGTCTAGGGGGGTAGACGATCCGAGGCCCGCGGATCAGGGTTCCGCAGGAAGAAGCGCTTCGGGGCATCGGAACACCTCCAAACCATGCATGTGACCCTAGAATGTGTAATGAAGTGTGGTGGCATGCTCAAAACTCCTAAGCCTGGTTCCCAAGTGTGACCCCCTTCGCAGACATGCGCTGTCTCTCCTGAAAACAAAGTGTCTACAATCTGACTATTAGGGGGAAACTCCGCGTTTCGGTGAAACCGGGGTAGATCTTAGTCACAACATGTTCCCAAACATGGTTTTGCCTCATCACATGACCTAACCAGGCCTAAAACAAGTGAGGGCTACACCGGGCTACCCCTGTCAAAAGAAAGTCTAGGGGGGTAGACGATCCGAGGCCCGCGGATCAGGGTTCCACAGGAAGAAGCGCTTCGGGGCATCGGAACACCTCCAAACCATGCATGTGACCCTAGAATGTGTAATGAAGTGTGGTGGCATGCTCAAAACTCCTAAGCCTGGTTCCCGAGTGTGACCCCCTTCGCAGACATGCGCTGTCTCTCCTGAAAAACAAAGTGTCTACAATCTGACTATTAGGCGGAAACTCCGCGTTTCGGTGAAACCGGGGTAGATCTTGTCACAACATGTTCTCAAACATGGTTTTACATCATCACATGACCTAACCAAGCCTAAAACAAGTGAGGGCTACACCGGGCTACCCCTGTCAGAAGAAAGTCTAGGGTGGTAGACGACCCGAGGCCCGCGGATCAGGGTTCCGCAGGAAGAAGCGCTTCGGGGCATCGGAACACCTCCAAAGCATGCATGTGACCCTAGCATGTGTAATGAAGTGTGGTGGCATGCTCAAAACTCCTAAACCTGGTTCCCAGGTGTGATCCCCTTCGCAGACATATGCGCTGTCCCCTAAAAACAAAGTGTCTACTAGTCTGAGTATTAGGGGGAAACTCCCCGTTTCGGTGAAACCGGGGTAGATCTTGTCACAACATGTTCCCAGACATGGTTTTGCCTCATCACATGACCTAACCAAGCCTAAAACAAGTGAGGGCTACACCGGGCTACCCCTGTCAGAAGAAAGTCTAGGGGGTAGACGATCCGAGGCCCGCGGATTAGGGTTCCGCAGGAAGAAGCCCTTCGGGGCATCGGAACACCTCCAAACCATGCATCTGACCCTAGAATGTGTAATGAAGTGTGGTGGCATGCTCAAAACTCCTAAGCCTGGTTCCCAAGTGTGACCCCCTTCGCAGACATATGCGCTGTCTCTCCTGTAAAACAAAGTGTCTACAATCTGACTATTAGGCGGAAACTCCGCGTTTCGGTGAAACCGGGGTAGATCTTGTCACAACATGTTCCCAAACATGGTTTTACATCATCACATGACCTAACCAAGCCTAAACAAGTGAGGGCTACACCCGGGCTACCACTGTCAAAAGAAAGTCTAGGGGGGTAGACGATCCGAGGCCCGCGGATTAGGGTTCCGCAGGAAGAAGCGCTTCGGGGCATCGGAACACCTCCAAACCATGCATGTGACCCTAGAATGTGTAATGAAGTGTGGTGGCATGCTCAAAACTCCTAAGCCTGGTTCCCAAGTGTGACCCCCTTCGCAGACATGCGCTGTCTCTCCTAAAAACAAAGTGTCTGCAATCTGGCTATTAGGGGGAAACTCCTCGTTTCGGTGAAACCGGGGAAGATCTTGTCACAACATGTTCCCAAACATGGTTTTACATCATCACATTACCTAACAAAGCCTAAAACAAGTGAGGGCTACACCGGACTACCCCTGTCAGAAGAAAGTCTAGGGGGGTAGACGATCCGAGGCCCGCGGATCAGGGTTCCGCAGGAAGAAGCGCTTCGGGGCATCGGAACACCTCCAAACCATGCAGGTGACCCTAGCATGTGTAATGAAGTGTGGTGGCATGCTCAAAACTCCTAAACCTGGTTCCCAGGTGTGATCCCCTTCACAGACATATGCGCTGTCCCCTAAAAACAAAGTGTCTACAAGTCTGAGCTATTAGGGGGAAACTCCGCGTTTCGGTGAAACCGGGGTAGATCTTGTCACAACATGTTCCCAAACATGGTTTTGCCTCATCACATGACCTAACCAAGCCTAAAACAAGTGAGGGCTACACCGGGCTACCCCTGTCAGAAGAAAGTCTAGGGGGTAGACGATCCGAGGCCCGCGGATCAGGGTTCCGCATGAAGAAGCGCTTCGGGGCATCGGAACACCTCCAAACCATGCATGTGACCCTAGAATGTGTAATGAAGTGTGGTGGCATGCTCAAAACTCCTAAGCCTGGTTCCCAGTGTGACCCCCTTCGCAGACATGCGCTGTCTCTCCTGAAAACAAAGTGTCTACAATCTGACTATTAGGGCGGAAACTCCGCGTTTCGGTGAAACCGGGGTAGATCTTGTCACAACATGTTCTCCAAACATGGTTTTACATCATCATATGACCTAAACAAGCCTAAAACAAGTGAGGGCTACACCGGGCTACCCCTGTCAAAAGAAAGTCTAGGGTGGTAGACGATCCGAGGCCCGCGGATCAGGGTTCCAGCAGGAAGAAGCGCTTCGGGGCATCGGAACACCTCCAAACCATGCATGTGACCCTAGAATGTGTAATGAAGTGTGGTGGCATGCTCAAAATTCCTAAGCCTGGTTCCCAAGTGTGACCCCCTTCGCAGACATGCGCTGCCTCTCCTAAAAACAAAGTGTCTGCAATCTGGCTATTAGGGGGAAACTCCTCGTTTCGGTGAAACCGGGGTAGATCTTGTCACAAACATGTTCTCAAACATGGTTTTACATCATCACATTACCTAACCAAGCCTAAAACAAGTGAGGGCTACACCACGGACTACCCCTGTCAGAAGAAAGTCTAGGGGGTAGACGATCCGAGGCCCGCGGATCAGGGTTCCGCAGGAAGAAGCGCTTCGGGGCATCGGAACACCTCCAAACCATGCATGTGACCCTAGCATGTGTAATGAAGTGTGGTGGCATGCTAAAAACTCCTAAACCTGGTTCCCAGGTGTGATCCCCCTTCGTAGACATGCGCTGTCTCCCTAAAAACAAAGTGTCTATAGTCTGAGTATTAGGGGGAAAACTCCCCGTTTCGATGAAACCGGGGTAGATCTTGTCACAAAATTTTCCCAAACATGGCTTTTAAATAATCACATGACCTAACCAGCCTAAAACAAGTGAGGGGCTACACCGGACTACCCCTGTCAGAAGAAAGTCTAGGGGGGTAGACGATCCGAGGCCCGCGGATCAGGGTTCCGCAGGAAGAAGCGCTTCGGGGCATCGGAACACCTCCAAACCATGCATGTGACCCTAGAATGTGCTAATGAAGTGTGGTGGCATGCTCAAAACTCCTAAGCCTGGTTCCCAAGTGTGACCCCCTTCGCAGACATGCGCTGTCTCTCCTGAAACAAAGTGTCTTACAATCTGACTATTAGGGGGAAACTCCGCGTTTCGGTGAAACCGGGGTAGATCTTGTCACAACATGTTCCCAAACATGGTTTTTCCATCATCACATGACCTAACCAGGCCTAAAACAAGTGAGGGCTACACCGGGCTACCCCTGTCAAAAGAAAGTCTAGGGGGTAGACGATCCGAGGCCCGCGGATCAGGGTTCCACAGGAAGAAGCGCTTCGGGGCATCGGAACACCTCCAAACCATGCATGTGACCCTAGAATGTGTAATGAAGTGTGGTGGCATGCTCAAAACTCCTAAGCCTGGTTCCCGAGTGTGACCCCCTTCGCAGACATGCGCTTGTCTCTCCTGAAAACAAAGTGTCTACAATCTGACTATTAGGCGGAAACTCCGCGTTTCGGTGAAACAGGGTAGATCTTTTCACAACATGTTCTCAAACATGGTTTTACATCATCACATGACCTAACCAAGCCTAAAACAAGTGAGGGCTACACCGGGCTACCCCTGTCAGAAGAAAGTCTAGGGTGGTAGACGACCCGAGGCCCGCGGATCAGGGTTCCGCAGGAAGAAGCGCTTCGGGGCATCGGAACACCTCCAAAGCATGCATGTGACCCTAGCATGTGTAATGAAGTGTGGTGGCATGCTCAAAACTCCTAAACCTGGTTCCCAGGTGTGATCCCCTTCGCAGACATGCGCTGTCCCTAAAAACAAGTGTCTACAATCTGAGTATTAGGGGAAACTCCCCGTTTTCGGTGAAACCGGGGAGATCTTGTCACACATGTTCCCAAACATGGTTTTGCCTCATCACATGACCTAACCAAGCCTAAAACAAGTGAGGGATACACCGGGCTACCCCTGTCAGAAGAAAGTCTAGGGGGTAGACGATCCGAGGCCCGCGGATTAGGGTTCCGCAGGAAGAAGCCTTCGGGCATCGGAACACCTCCAAACCATGCATCTGACCCTAGAATGTGTAATGAAGTGTGGTGGCATGCTCAAAACTCCTAAGCCTGGTGTCCAAGTGTGACCCCCTTCGCAGACATATGCGCTGTCTCTCCT
>CAJUXJ010000248.1:0-55577 GCA_910589775.1 Avena eriantha
TGTTGTTAGTAAAAAGAACACACATGCAATGACACTGGTGGATTCATAGGTGGATTGTGAAAAGAGAACACATGCAATGACACTGGTGGATCCATATGTTGTATGTGAAAAGAACACACATGCAATGACTCCAGTTGTTGTTAGTAAAAAGAACACATGCAATGACACTGGTGGATCCATAGGTGGATTGTGAAAAGAGCACACATGTAATGACTCTGGTTTTTGTTAGTAAAAAGAGCACACATGCAATGACACTGGTCGATCCATGTGTGGTCTCTGAAGAGAACACACATTTCAATGACACTGGTGGATCCATATGTGGTATGTGAAAAGAACAGTCATGAAATGACTCTAGTTGTTGTTAGTAAAAAGAACACACATGCAATGACACTGGTGGATCCATAGGTGGATTGTGAAAAGAGCACACACGTAATGACACTGGTGGATCCATATGTGGTATGTGAAAAGAACACAAATGCAATGACTCTGGTTGTTGTTAGTAAAAAGAACACACATGCAATGACACTGGTGGATCCATGTGTGCTCTCTAAAGAGAACACACATTTCAATTACACTGGTGGATCCATATGTGGTATGTGAAAAGAACAGTCATGAAATGACTCCAGTTGTTGTTAGTAAAAAGAACAGTCATGAAATGACTCTAGTTGTTGTTAGTAAAAAGAACACACATGCAATGACACTGGTGGATCCATAGGTGGATTGTGAAAAGAACACACATGCAATGATACTGGTGGATCCATATGTGGTATGTGAGAAGAACACACATGCAATGACTCTGGTTGTTGTTAGTCACAAGAACACACATGCAATAACACTAGTGGATCCATGTGTGGTCTCTGAAGAGAACACACATTTCAATGACTTTGGTTGTTGTTAGTAAAAAGAACACGCATGCAATGACACTGGTGGATCCATGTGTGGTCCCTAAAGAGAACACACGTGCAATGACTCTGGTTGTTGTTAGTAAAAAGAGTACACATTTAATTGATACTGGTGGATCCATAGGCGGAATGTGAAAAGATATTTTCCCTCTCTCTCGGTCACAAATCTCACAAAAGCCCAAACGTGTGGAGATCACAAACATGTGCTCACTATGGGTGCTATGCCCTGATTGGCTGACACAGATGTCACGCGGATCGTCTGCACCAACCGTTGATCCCATGTGATCAATCCGTGCCACCTCTCTATCTGTGCCACCGATACTTTACCTCCATAAACAAGTGAAAATCCATCTATCTAACTAAAAGAAATAAAATAAATGATCATATTTCGAAGAATCCATCGTCTTCGTCTTCTGGTTCGTCCTCGTCTTCGTCAACGCCATGGTCCCTGCTATCGCCGCCGTCGGTGTCCTCCTCTAACGACTCAACACCGCCCCTTCCTCGAATAAGCGTGCTATCTCCTTGTCGAAGTCCTCCTCCTCCTCCTCTTCGTAGTCCCACGGGTCCACATCACTCTCCTCTGCTTCTGCCTCCAACTGATCGATGAACGACTCCTCGTTGGCCGAGTCGGACTCGTCCAAATAGCTATCTCCTCTCTTCTTCCTGGCCTTCTTCTCGTTCCTCTTTTTGTCCATACTCGTCGGTGCAACACGTGCCCCCATCCTTGCTGCTGCTTTGTGCTTGTCCGATGCTGCAGGTACCCCACGCTCCTCCTGCGTGGCCGGTACGAGCTTCGACGCCGCGGTGTCCTCGAGTGCCGATGTCAAGAGCCGGGGACGTAGGCGGTCAGTGGACGGCTTGGACCTGCCATTGCCACGGCGAGGGGGCATCGCGCTCGAGGTAATTGCTCCGAATGGTCGATGGCGGGTACATAGAGTGGGGTGCCGATCTGATCAAGGACGAGCAGCGGTTTCGTGCGTCATGTCCACGCATGCATTTGTCGATTATCAAAAAAAAAGTAATATCTCACGTATTGAACATAATTTGATCACAACAATAGTGGCACAGTGTATTCTAGACTCGTAAATATCCCGTGCGTGCCTGTCACATGGAGTTCGACGGAGTTCGACGTGCCGACGTGATCGTGTAGCAGTTGCATGCGTCATTGCCCCATCAACACGTGACACACGCACGCGGGATGTACGCGCCAATTCCCGTGATGACCACCTAGCTGGCACTCCCCTTATTATATACTGGATTTTGGGCGGCACCAAAGACCATTGAAGTGTCCATCGCAATAAAGACACGATTCCCTACTGCTGCCTCCCTAGCTTCTTTGAGAAAGTAGACCGTACATGGTGGTCTTGTATAATAGTACTAGTACTACTGGACCACGACATGTACTCTTTGACTCTTCTCCCACACTAATCACTATCTCCTTCCTCCTGCCGCATCCACACTCACCCTGCAAGCCATGGCTCCACTGAGGAGGGGGAGCGGCCGGTCGACGATCCTCGCGGAGGAAAGGGAGAGAAATCGCCGCGAGGCACTTCTTGCTCTACCAGCCGCTCAAGCCCACCCTCTCATTGATGGCTATGTGTTTGGCTCCAGAGAAATGCTAGAGCGGTGTTGATGTAGAGCTTGTTGGGAACCCCAAGAGGAAGGTATGATAATCACAGCAACAAGTTTCCCTCAGTATGAAACCAAGGTTTAATCGAACCAGTAGGAGCAAGGAAACACCCCAAAGGTGTTACTAGCTGAGCTTTGGCAGGGCGCACTACCGGTGCTAGTAGCAACGTGGAGACCTGCACAACACAACCACAGAACTTTGTCCCCAACTTGCGATGAGGTTGTCAATCTCACCGTGTTTTGCGGAAAACAAAGGATTAAACGTATCAAATTGAAAGAAGCAAAAGTTTGCAGAAAGTAAACACAAAGCAGTAAATAGTTTGTAGATTGAATGTAAAAGACAAGGACCGGGATCCATAGTTCACTAGAGGTGGCTCTCCTTAAGATAGATAACATGCTGGGTGAACAAATTACAGCGGGGCAATTGACAAACATCGAGAGAGCAATACATGCATATACTAATCATCTTGACTCCTTGGGAACTTGATTGTGCATTACAACATTATACATAGTCCGCCATCCAACTGCATCTATGACTAATAATCCACCTTCAGGTTATCATCCGAACCCCCTCCAGTATTAAGTTGCAAGCAACAGATTATTGCTTTACGAACTGCGTGTAAAGTAAACAATGCGATTGTTCTATGAACAAAGTATTGTTGATTTCTCCCTAGTAGCAACAACAAATCTAGTACCTTAGAGATTTCTGTCATTTCCCTAGATTACCAGAGGCATGAACCCACTATCGAGCATAAATACTAACTCTTGGAGTTGCTAGCATCTACTTGGCCAAGATAGCTACTAACAACGGAAAACATGCAATTTCACAAATAACAAAGACATGATAGAATCAATAATCAATCTGAAATAGCATCTCAATATCCATCGGATCCCCGCAAACACAACATGCAGAATTACAAATAGATGATCTTGATCATGAACGGAGCTCACAAGATCTAAACATGAAAGCACAAAGGAGGAGAACCAGCCATCTAGCTACTACATGGATCCGTAGTCCAAGGATGAACGACTCACGCATCACACCGGAGGCTTGCATGGTGATGAAGAAGGCCTCCAGGGTGAATTCCCCTCTCCGGAAGGGTGCCGGGAAGAGCTTCAGATCCCTCCCGATCTAGGGATGGAGACGACGGTGGCTACTGACTCTTTCGTGGATTTTTATTAGGCACTTACGGTTTACGTCCCAAGGGCATCTTATAGGCAGAAGGGGAGACCGAGGGGGTGCTAGGGGCCACCACACCACCCCCTGGCGTGGGCCAAGCCTGGCCGCGTGGCCAGGTGGTGTGGACGGCCTCTAGCCCCTCTCCCTCTCGTATTCTGGCATCTAATGGCTTCCGTAAAAATAGACACTTTAGCTTTTGTCCCGTCCAATTCCAAGAATATTCATTTTTCGACTTTCCTGGAACCAAAAACATCAGAAAACAGGCAGCTGGCACTATGGCTCTTGTTAATAGGTTAGTCCAAGAAATCATATGAAAAGTTCTCCAAAGTGTGGACAAAACACAAGAAAGTGGATAAAACCAAGCATGGAACATAAAAAATTATAGATACATTTGCAATGTATCAACATCCCCAAGCTTAACTCCTGCTCGTCCTCGAGTAGGTAAGTGATAAAAAGAAACAATAATTTTTGAGGTGACATGCACCATCAAAGACTTGATCAAAGTATTTGTAAAACAATCAAAGCTGGGATCATAGTACTTCAATCATAACATGAAGAACAAAGTTCTAGCAATAAGACAAAGAAACTATGATGCAACATGAAAAGGCACAAACAAAAGATTCATGAATAACAATGATTTGCAAGATGTTTGTTTGTTTCACATAAAGAAAACATAGCATAATAGTATTCAGCTTGTCCCTCAATAGAGTAACAAATATAAATGCATAGGACACCTTCAAAGTTCATAAGAGTGACTAGATACAAATAGTTTAAAACAAGCAATATCAAGTTATGCATCAATCAACTAGTCTTGGGACAATGCACATAGAACTAAGAATGGCCACTATGCTCTCAAAGTCGGTGCATAAAGATAGAAGGTGGAGACACAATATAATGGTGGAAGAAAGCCCTTTTTATAAAAGGAAGTAGGGATTCAAGTCTCATAAAGAGCTTCCAAAAATTATGGTACTTATAGCTTTCAGCTCTCATTGCCCCTATCATAAGCATCTTGAAGTGATTAAGGTTAAAGTGAACAAACTATGGTGTACATGCTTGACGAAGTATAAGTTAGAAATCTCATGTCCCTTGGATACAAGGGCCGCTCCTCATGCTACTTTAGTCACCGGTAAGTTCTTGTCATCGTAAGTACATGTGTATCATAGAGAACCGCCAACGGGGTACCTCTTGCCCGATGATATGGAAGAATCCCCATATCAAAATGACAAGGCAAGGAGACAACGAGCATCTCAGAATTCTTCTTATTTACCATGGGAATATGGTGCTTTTTTCTCTCTTTCCTCTTTTCATAATATCTCTTTTTTTATTTTTCTCTTTTTTTCTCAATATAGGACTCTTTTTTATAAGAAGAATGCTTCATAGACAGCTCATTATGGTTACGCTACAGGTTTCCACCATGTCAGCATGGATGAGACCAGTGGCCCAGGCGTTTCTCTAACACATATACATAACTACATGGACTTACAAGCTCCCCTTTCATTTCACACCGACGACATCCATATACAAAAGAGCATGATATCAACTAGGTACAAGTACCAAGTGCAATGTTAAAAGCGTTCCCCATGACAGCATGGTTTTGCTAATTCCCAACAAATAAGTGCAAGCATATACAACATAGATGACACAATAGTTCAAGTTTATTAAGGGCAAGAAAAGTAAAGTGTGCCATCAAGTTCGTGAGAGCTTTAATCACTAGTTTTCTCATAACAAGTTTAATTTGGAAGGTAAAAAAAGCATGAATATACTTGGAATAGCATAAGCTAGCAGGTAGGTATGGTGCACTCTTTGGAATAACTTGGTTTAGGGAGTTGGATGCATGAGTGGAACTCATACTTGGTTGTGGAGGCTAGCAAAAGACTGGGAGCGACAAACTAAGAGAGCAATAATGGCCATAATCATGCAGAGCGACAAAACATCATTGATAAAAGCATAAAGTGATACTACAAGTTGAAAACTAAAGGATCATAAAGGCTATGGTGACTTGAGATAGTCATAACATGGTGTGAGCATGCGCCAAGTCAACCCAAATAAAGCATCAAAGAAGAATACCACTATACTATGCTTTAATATGCTAAAACAACGCATGATTCATCCAAGGCACATTAAGCAATCTCAATTGTTTATAACAAGTCATGCTACATCAAAGAATACTAAGCATAAAGCGAAAACAATATCAAGCATGGCATGACAAAGCATATGCCAGTCAAAAACAAGCTCTTTTTACCACATAAGTATGAACTTTCCTACTCTTTTCCAATCCAAACCAAACTATTTGCAAACCAATGTATGAAAGAGGGGGTCCAACCAATTTATTCAGCAGACTAAGAAAACCAAGCAAACGAAAAACCAAAACGAAAACGAAAAAGAAGACGCTCCAAGAACAACACAAATGTGCATGAAACAATAAAAATGAAGCGTTTGGAAGAAACCTGGGATTTTTATTGATGAAGAAGGGGATGCCTTGGGCATCTCCAAGCTTTGACGCTTGTACTTCTTGGATATTTCTTGGGGTGACACGCGTGGCATCCCCAAGCTTGAGCTTTAGTCCATCCTTCATCTCATTACTCATTCCTTCCATACACCTGAAATTTTTCTTCATACAAAACTTCACACAATCTTTGTTAGCAACATTAGTGCACTCAAGATAAATAAGTCTTAAGGTTCAGTTATAACAACAAATAAAATTTCATTAGAACACAAGATACTGTAGCACTTCCCTCAAAAAGCTCAATTCTCCAAAAGAACTCAAAAAGGAACCAACAAGAAGCAAATGCAGAAAATGGCAGAAATCTGTCAAAACAGACCAGCAGGTAAAGACGAATTTTTTCGAACACCTTCTGTTTCTCAAATCAAAAAGTGTTGAACTAATGAAAGTTAGATAACAACCTGGGGCAGAATCAAAAAACTGCACGCCTCAAAAAGACATTCAGATAGTTTACATGAATTTTTACGGTGAAGCACAGAAATCTGTTTCGGGACAGCAACTTTCCCAATCATTACTTCTCTCTCATTAGAGGTTACTCTTGGCACAAAAATCAAATAAAAAGGATAAGGAGCGGTTATTACAGAGGTAATAACTTCCAAGACTCATCTAAAACTTTTGGGTTATCTCCCAATAAGTACTTTTCTTTAACGCCTTTAAGTTAGGCATGATAGTTTGAGAAGATGCTCACATAAGAAATATGAATTGAAGTAAAAGAGAGCATCAAGAAGCAAATTCAAAACACATTTAAGTCTAACCCACTTCCTATGCATAGGAATATTGTATGCAAATAAATTCACAAAGAATAAAGTGACAGTCATAGGAACATAAAACAAAAGTAACTTCAAAACTTTCAGCACATAGAGAGGTGTTTTAGTATCATGAAAACTTCTACAACCATATTTTCCTCTCTCATCATAATTTTCAGTAGCCTCATGAATAAAGTCAACAATATAACTATCACATAAAACATGATTTTCATCAAAAGAATCCACAGGAACATAACATTCATCCTCCTTTGGTAAGCATGGGGGACAATCAAATAATGTAAGGGGTAAAGAGTTACTCTCATTAGAAGGTAGGCATGGGTAGATCCATTCTTCCTTATTTTGTTCATCACTGTCCTCCTCTTTTTGATCTAATGAGCTTTCAAGTTCAGCAATTTCTTCTTCCATAGGCTCCTGTAGGGCATTAGTCTGTTCCATTTGTGGAGAGAATCTATTAAGATATTCAAGAATATAGCCATTTTCTTCCTTGTAGTTATCAAAGAAAAATTTAAGTATATCATAAACCTCATATTTATAAGGTGCATCATCAATATTTTCAAGCAAATAAGCTAGTTCGAATGTACCCTTCCAAGCAATAAATTCTTCAGTTTGTTCCACATCATAAAAGTCATAATTCCCTTTAACATAAGAAGATATGGTAACATTATCATTATACTCACATTGAAAAGGGAGGTGTTTATACCTCCTATAGCAACAAGATTTATCAAAGCAATAAGTAACATTATAAGTAGAGCACACGTTTCTAGCAATGATATTCAATTTATCAATTTGTTCCCATAAGTGTTTCCCTTTATGTGACAAGCGGTGTTCCTTATAATAATATTTTTGTTCACCCGTGAACCCACCTTGCCAATGAGATTCAGTTTCAAAGAAACCAACCATTGATAGAAAGCATGACAAAGCAAGGCAATAATAGACCAATAACTATAGTAGGAACTAATTTTTTTGTTTTTGATAAAGAAAGCAAACTAGTAAAACTAATTGTTTTGTGTTTTTGATAAACAAACAAGCAAACAAAGCAAAAAGAAACTAAGCAAAACAAAAATAACAAAGTAAAGAGATTGGTTATGAGGGACTCCCCTTGTGAAGATGTCCTTGACTCCCTGGCAATGGCGCCAGAAAAATGCTTGATGGCTCTGTGTATGGCGCCAGAAAAATGCTGGATTGGTGTTGATGTAGAGCTGGTTGGGAACCCCAGGAGGAAGGTACGATGAGCCCAGTAGCAAGTTTCCCTCAGTATGAAACCAAGGTTTAATCAAACCAGTAGGAGCAAGGAAACACCCCAAAGGTGTTACTAGCTGAGCTTTGGCAGGGCGCACTACCGGTGCTAGTAGCAACGTGGAGACCTGCACAGCACAACCACAGAACTTTGTCCCCAACTTGCGATGAGGTTGTCAATCTCACCGTGTTTTGTGGAAAACAAAGGATTAAACGTATCAAATGGAAAGAAGTAAAAGTTTGCAGAAAGTAAACACAAAGTAAACAGTTTGTAGATTGAATGTAAAAGATAAGGACCGGGATCCATAGTTCACTAGAGGTGGCTCTCCTTAAGATAGATAACATGTTGGGTGAACAAATTATAGAGGGGCAATTTACAAACATCGAGAAAGCAATACATGCATATACTAATCATCTTGACTCCTTTAGAACTTGATTGGGCATTACAACATTATACATAGACCGCCATCCAACTGCATCTATGACTAATAATCCACCTTCAGGTTATCATCCGAACCCCCTCCAGTATTAAGTTGCAAGCAACAGATTATTTCTTTACGAACTGCGTGTAAAGTAAACAATACGATTGTTCTATGAACAAAGGATTGTTGTTTTCTCCCTAGTAGCAACAACACATCTAGTACCTTAGAGATTTCTGTCACTTCCCCAGTTTACCAGAGGCATGAACCCACTATCGAGCATAAATACTATCTCTTGGAGTTGCTAGCATCTACTTGGCCAAGATAGCTACTAACAACAGAAAGCATGCAAGATCACAAATAACAAAGACATGATAGAATCAATAATCAATCTGAAATAGCACCTCAATATCCATCGGATCCCCGCAAACACAACATGCAGAATTACAAATAGATGATCTTGATCATGAATGGAGCTCACAAGATCTAAACATGAAAGCACAAAGGAGGAGAACCAGGCATCTAGCTACTAAATGGATCCGTAGTCCAAGGATGAACTACTCACGCATCACACCGGAGGCTTGCATGGTGATGAAGAAGGCCTCCAGGGTGAATTCCCCTCTCCGGCAGGGTGCCGGGAAGAGCTTCAGATCCCTCCCGATCTAGGGATGGAAGCGACAGCGGCTACAGACTCTTTCGTGGATTTTTGATCGGGCACTTACGGTTTATGTCCCGAGGGCATCTTATAGCCGAAAGGGGAGACCGAGGGGGTGCCAGGGGCCACCACACCACCCCCTAGCGCGGGCCAAGCCTGGTCGCGCGGCCATGTGGTGTGGCCGGCCTCTGGCCCCTCTCCGTCTCGTATTATGGCATGTGATGACTTCCGGAAAAATAGACACTTTGGCTTTTGTCCCGTCCAATTCCGAGAATATTCATTTTCTGACTTTCCTGGAACCAAAAACAGCAGAAAACAGGCAGCTGGCACTGTGGCTCTTGTTAATAGGTTAGTCCAAGAAATCATATGAAAAGTACTCCAAAGTGTGGACAAAACACAAGAAAGTGGATAAAACTAAGCATGGAACATCAAAAATTATAGATACATTTGCAATGTATCACTCATCGAGGCCCAATCTCCCCCGACAATGGCACCAAATGTTCTAGCAGGCGAGGGCTCCTCCCGGTATGGTCTTCTTGTTCTACTTCTTCTCCATCTCCCTCTCGATCATGATCTTAATCAGCTTCTTCTTGTTTTCTTCTTCTTCTGGCTCTTCCTCTTCTACGTATTATAGGCCAGCCGTGGAGCCCGAATCCACCATGACAGAGGCGTTGCAGGACCCGTTCAGCCCTGTTCCATGTCTTAGCGAGGTAGCAAATCTCCACACTGTTCCATGATGTGGATTTCTTAGATGTTGTCTGCCCCACATTGGTTTTTCTTCTTCTTTTGTGAGTTGTATTAGTTTTCATGAATATGACTGGATCTCTTGGTCTTTCCTTAGTACCGCTATTCATAGATTCACTATGGATTTTTTGTGATTAGGATTAGTTTATCGTGGTCACGAATAGACCTCTAGGTCCATTTTTTAACACTGCGGCCAATAGATTCAACGGGGATTTTTTTGATCTGTATTAGTATTCACATGGGACCTGGAGTGTAATTATAGAATTCCTATTTCAATTAACATGAACGATGCAGCGATCGAAATCCGAGTACCGTGACAAGATGGCCACGATCATTTCCAAGATTGCCAACCAACATGAGCTTGTAATCTCCCTCACCCAAGCTAATGAGATCCTACACAAGCAATTATCTGTGCAGAAGGAGATCTCGCTAGATTTTGCACGTGACGTTGTGAGGCTACAGAAAGTGCTCTACCATAACTTGAACAGGCAAGAATAGGCCATCAAGATAATCAACGAGCTCACGGAGGAGAAGAAGAATCTCGTGGAAAGATGCATTCTCCTGTAGGACGAAGTCACCGAGGCACTCAGAGGACGCGTCGAGGAAACCAAGGCTACCATCCGAGCCTACCATGACAGGAACCGTTGCCTGGATGCAGTCAAGGAGATGAATGCGGACATGAGCAGAGGGATCACCGTACTCGAGGGTGTTCGGAAAGAGAACGAGGAGCTAAGGCCATGTCTAGAGGCGTATCGGAACAATGCCCAAGTCTGATTCCTGTTAGCGAGGACACGAATATCAGTTTGTCCTCCAGTCCTTTTGTAATGTTTAGGATTTAGGGAGCAATGGCCAAGTCTGCTTCCCATTATAGGGTGCAATAAGAATCCTAGGGCAACTACTTATATATCTGGACATGTGTTGGTGTTCATGTTCATGAATGGACACCATGTGCTCTTTCCATTATGTATCTGGACATGGGTTTCCGCATTATGAATTTGCCACTCTCCCACTACTATTTGGTGATATTGGGAAAAACCCACAACACACTATACTGCAGATAAATCTTATTTGTCTTTGAAATTGAAATTATGACAGTGCCACTAGTCAATTCAGTTATTTATGGAAACTAACCAGCTTGTCCTGGTGAACTGAACAAACCATACTATGTATTTTTGTTGCAGGGAAAGAGGCGAAAGATCGACCAGGACTTGGTGACCTGGCTAAATGACAAGATAGCAATCCAAAGGGAGAAGCAGAATTCCCAGAAACTGGCCTTTAACCAACTGCGCGCTGAACTCGCGGTCCTTTCTGACAAGTGGCAGAAACTAAAGGAGTTAAATGCCGATAGGGCGAAGCTACACAGTGAAGGTCGTGCCTCGGCTAGGAAGCAGACAGAGATCATGAAAGGGATGTTGAAGGAAAATCGTATGGCTACGGACAAAATTCTCCAAACCGTGACAGAGCGCTGGAACCTACAGCCGAAGCACGACATCGTATTGAAGGAGCTGGCCAATCTTAGGGAGGAAAACAGAAAGCTCTAGGCCAGGCTCGCTTGAACACAACATGTCTATTTAGTACTGAACTGCCTGGTTTATCCTCTGAAGTGGTGATTTTGTAACCGTGAACTTAACTCTATGCACGATATGTGTGTTCATCTGAAATTAGTTTGCTCGAGGATTGAGTTTGGCTTAGTTCGGAAAGTGCAACTGCAAGTCTTACAATTAACTAGTTTCAGGCATTGGCACAACATAAATTATTCATCTCGAATTTCCTTTATCCTCTATAGTCTGTCCTTGTTCACCCTCGCGCGCCTTCTTTAGTTCCTTCAACAGATCCGCAATGCAGTACTCTAGCTTCTTCTTGTCTTCCCTAAGCTGATCCCTCTCCTTTTCTGCATTATGAATCAGCAACCTATGACTATCCTGAAGCTTCTTTGAAGTTCCAACAACCAAGCTCCCATCGATTCCGTCAGTTAGCTCTGGCTGCAAATTCTCGATTTCTTGTTCCAGCTCCTTATTTCGTACCGATAGCTTGTAATTTTTTTCAGCTGCATCACTTACATCAGTAAATCTCCCCGACCTTTCCAACTCATACATCTCCTAGAATTGGGACAGACATTTCTTAAGTGTATCTGGCCACTCAAGATCCACCCACTCTACTACTTTACACACCGGGCCAACCTAAAAACACACACACTATAGTGTTATGAACATGCACGATACATTTTACTTCATGTCACAGTTGCACATAATGTAAACATACCTGATTTGTACAGCCCGAAAACCTTCTCCCAGTGTTACTGCCTTCGAATGCAACATATCAACTCAGTTTTAGCCCATGGTCACATGGCACTTCTCCATCGAGATCTAAGCCCTCCCATTCGGAGACGTAGATCGTCCGTGGTACCTATAGGTAAACGCAAAGCTGAAATCAAACACGATTGCATGCACATATGGAGCTCAGATCGAGAGATTTACCATTGCCTAACCCTAGCCAAAGAAAACAGAGGAACTCACATCGTGTAAGGAATACTCGATGTCGGAGAGAAGGCTGTGGTTATTACATCATCTAAAGAAACAAAATCATGTCAACTACAAGGTACTTATGCATCACTTCTTCAGTCATGGTTTCACAAAACATTACATTACAATCTCTCAACAAACATAATCACAACATGGTTTCAAAAAACATCACATTACAATCTCTCAACAAACGTAATCATAGAAACAAGTATATTACATCAACTCAAGAAACAAAATCATGTTGACTACAAGGTACTTACACATCACTTGTCCTGTCATGGTTTCGCAAAACATTACATTACAGTCTCTCAACAAACAAAATAATAGAAACAAGTACATTACATCATCTCAAGAAACATAATCATGTCAACTACAATGTATTTATGCATCACTAGTCCAGTCATGGTTTCACAAAACATTACATTACAATGTCCCAACAAACATAATAACAGAAACAAGTACGGTACATCATCTTAAGAAACATAATCATGTCAACTACAATGTACTTATGTCTTATTACAACAACGATGGTTTCAGTGAGTGACATGTCCGAAAATCTCAACAGCTCGCACAACATTATATCGCAATCTCTCAACAAACATAATCATAGAAACACGCTCTAAATGCAACAACAGTCAATATTACAAAAATAGGCAGGGGAACCCTGCGGTCCATATTACAAGCCCAGGGTAGCAGCTCTCATCAGATCTCATCAACGTCGACCACCTCATTCTGTTCAGCCACTACAGGGGCATCTAAATCCACTATAACCTGTTCAACAACATCATAAATGGTACCAAGTAAGAACACCTTCCTGGTTCGCTTCTTTCACCACATAATCTGCATAAGATCTTCAGTATCCAAAACTTCTATGAATAGCTGCTTCTTATGATGCCACCACCGGATTTTTGCCATGTGCTTAGGGCCAATACTGATTTCCTTACCAATCATCTCTCTCATTTCATCAAGATTTATGTTTTTGGAATCGACAGTGATCTCCACAGTACATGACGAAACTGGCTTATTAACTCCCTCATCAAGTTTTGCCATGTATGAATCCACCTCTATGCGTATACTAAACTTATCTAGATCAGCATCTATTGGTCCATATTCTCTAGGAGCAGAAGCTCTGGTAGCAAGATCTCCAGCATCAGCATACATATCATCAATCATCGCTTCAACTTTCACCTCACGATCAGCTACACAACACTCCCAAACCATCTGAAGCTCATGGGAGTGCTCAATTTGCTGATAGGTATCATTCATGTTGCGCCACACCAATTTTGTCCTCTGTCTAGAACCCAGGGAATTCTAGCAGCAAGCATATCTACCAGCTGCGAAACAGACACAACCTCTTTGCAATTCACAAGCAGATGCACATCTTGCCTGAACACAGCCCTCTCGCAACCAAAATCAAATTTTGCAGTGTACTGCCGAACATGAACTGTGAACTCATATAGGTCCCTTGTATCAAAGTTGTGCCTAATTTGATTAAAAATGGGAACATTTCAGTTCATTCGATTCTATTATGCCATAACTAATCTACTTGCAAGATAAGGCACAGATAAGAAATATTCACCTCTCGCTCTTCTCCTAGGTTTTTTTCTTCGAGATCTGGGTGCTGCATCCGCCCACCGGAGCCAAAAAATCCGCCACCGGCCTTGCTTTTCTTTTCAACCAGCTGCTCGTAGGTACCTTGGGAGCAGAATCCTTGCTAGCCTCCTCGCTAACCGGTGCTGAAGACCTTGCCGCTGCTACGCGTTGAGCCCCAGACTTGGGCCCCGACGGACCCAAATCAGTCGGCGACGTAGATACAACCTTCGCCTTGCAAGACATGTTGGGCCGCCACCGTCGGATTTAGTGTTGGGGGAGGGAGAAAAAAGGCCCTCCGCCACCGGCAGATTTAGGGTCGGGGAAGGGAAGAAAAGGGACCACCGCTACTGCCATAGCAAGATTCAGTGTCGAGACTTAGGAAAGTACAGTAATGGATTTGCCCCTACGACACGTGCAGGGTGGCTAAGAAGAGTGACCGGCAAAGGAGGGGCACAACAGGAACTAGTGTAAAGGAATATCCTGACTTAACGGGCGCGATTTGAAAATATTGGGTTTGGCCATCATTCACTCGAAAGACCCCTCTCAGCAATTGGCGCCCCAACTTTTCGAATCGCGATGATAAAAATCAACTTGGGTACCGCATTGCCTGTGCGACCCAACTTTTGGGCCGCAAAATGATATTCTCCATTGCATGTGTGTTCTTCTCATGAACCACATCTAGAGTCATTGCATGTCTGTTCTTTCCACAAACCACATATGGATCCACCAGTGTCACTGGATGTGTGTTCTTTTCATGAACCACACCCAGTATCATTGGATGTGTGTTCTTCTCATGAACCACACAAGGATACACCAGTGTCATTGCATGTCTGTTCTTCTCATGAATTACATCTAGAGTCATTGCATGTCTGTTCTTCTCACAAACCACATAAGGATCCACTAGTGTCATTGCATATATGTTCTTTTCATGAACCACACCCAGTTTCATTGCATGTTTGTTCCTCTAAACAAACCACACATGGATCCACCAGTGGCATTGCATGTGGTCATTGCGTGTGTGTTCTTCTAAACAAACCACACATGGATCCACCAGTATCATTGCACGTCTGTTATTTTCATGAATCACACCCAGTGTCATTGCATATTTGTTCTTCTCACAAACCACATAAGGATACACTGGTGTTATTGCATGTCTGTTCTTCTCATGAACCACATCTAGAGCCATTGCATGTCTGTTCTTCTCACAAACAACATATGGATCCACCAGTGTCATTGCATGTATGTTCTTTTCATGAACCGCAACTAGTGTCATTGCATGTCTGTTCCTCTCATAAACCACACATGGATCCACCAGTGTCATTGCATGTGTGTTCTTATCATGAACCACATCTAGAGTCATTGCATGTCTGTTCTTCTCACAAACCACAAAAGGATTCACCAGTGTCATTGGATGTGTGTTCTTTTCATGAACCACACATAGTGTCATTGCATGTGACCGCACATGGATTCACCAGTGTCATTGGATGTGTGTTCTTTTCATGAACCACACCCAGTGTCATTGGATGTGTGTTCTTTCCACAAACCACATATGGATCCACTAGTGTAACTGCATGTGTATTCTTTTCATGAACCACAGCTTGACTCATTGCATGTGTGTTCTTCTCATAAACCACATAAGGATACACCAGTGTAATTGTATGTGTGTTCTTCTCATGAACCATAGCTAGAGTCATTGCATGTTTTTTCTTCTCACAAACCACATAAGGATCCACCAGTGTCATTGGATGTGTGTTCTTTTCATGAACCACACCCGGTGTGATTGCATGTCTGTTCTTTTCACAAACCACATATGGATCCACCGGTGTGATTGCATGTCTGTTCTTTTCATGAACAACACCCATTGTCATTGCATGTCTGTTCCTCTCATAAACCACACATGGATCCACCAGTGTCATTGCATGTGTGTTCTTCTCATGAACCACATCTAGAGTCATTGCATGTCTGTTCTTCTCATAAACCACATAAGGATCCACCAGTGTGATTGGATGTGTGTTCTTTTCATGAACCACACCCAGTGGCATTGCATGTGTGTTCTTCTCACAAACCACACATGGATCCACCAGTGTCATTGGATGTGTGTTCTTTTCATGAACCACACCCAGTGTCATTGCATGTGTGTTCTTTTCATGAACCACACCCAGTGTCATTGCATGTGTGTTCTTTTCATGAACCACACCCAGTGTCATTGCATGTGTGTTCTTCTCACAAACCACACATGGATCCACTAGTGTCATTGCATGTCTGCTCTTTTCATTAACCACAGTTAGAGTCATTGCATGTGTGTTCTTTTCACAAACCACACATTGATCCACCAGTGTCATTGCATGTGTGTTCTTCTCATAAACCACATATGGATCCTAACCTTAGGAGAGCCCTAACCTTAGCCCCCCAATGGGTGGCCGTTAGACCGAGTCTTCTAGAAGGCACGCCCTAACACAGTTGTTCTGCTTAACGATTGTTACATACCGTTCGATCAGGGCGCTTGGATGATTGGGATGGTCTTCGTGAGAGCAATCCACGAGTAGGCTGTTCTGCGGCATGATTGGCCACGCTTGCTCTAGACAAACTGGCAACACCGGGTGCTCCCCTGTTGCGAGTGTCACGACTCACGAGTTCAGTGGGCCATATCCTAGTGTCACGTCCCCATTACTTTTCTTCCTCCCCGTACTTCTCTTCCTTCCCCTCGAAGCCACTTTCCCCACTTCACTCCCATCCTGCCGTAGCTGCAAGCCGACAGCGCCTCCATCCCAATCCCCTCTCCGGCAGCCACCCCCCATCCCCTCTCGCCATGGGTTCAAGGGGAGATGACGAGGAAACGCGTGGTGACAATAGGGACGGTGATTTCGATGTGAGTCGTCTCATCTCTATCTCTATCATCTGTGGTCAGTTATCTATTTTTTGAGGTAGTTCTACTCTGTTTGCTCATGCACGTATGATGTGTTAGGCCAACCAAACGATGTATGACTCCGACTATCACGATTTAGCGGATGAAGACAGTCCTCTACTATGTAAACATGGATATGTGCCTGCTAAATTTGTAGCGTTTGAAAGAAGAAACGCGGGCATGAGGTTTCTACGGTGTCAAGGACATCGTGCAATTATGCAAGGCGGAGGTTGCGGTGTTGTCAAATGGGTAGATACAAAGTGGCCCAAATCGATGCAGAAAACGCTGGAGAAACTATGGGATATGACTGTTGAGTTGAAAGAATCCGTAATCAGCTCACTTCTTGATAGTGTTGAGATGAAGCTATGGGACCCAGTTGACACGACCAAGCTTAACCGACATCTCAGGAGGGTGCAAGACAAGGTTAGTAAAGTCGAGAAATAGAGGGATGTGGCGTTGGCCTTGAAGGCTAAAGCAGAGCAAGAACTGACTCAAGAAAGGAATTATCTTCACCAGGACAAAGTCCTGCAGTTCACAACTACGATTATTGACAAGTGCATGAGGCAAAATACAGAGAAACAATTGAAGTTGTGCAAGGAAGATGCTAAAAGGAAGGAGCAGACGAATCGATCCTTGCTCTTGCAGGAAGATGCGCATCGGGCTAAGATTAGGAAGATCAAGGAGATGTGTGATAACTAGTTCTATTTAGCTTGAGCTCTGTGCCTTTTTAAGTTGTAATAGTAGTACTTGTTGACCTAGCAGTCTGAACTAGTGGTCTCGGAGTCCTGGGGGGAAAAAATTGGTCTCCCGTTAGTCTGTCTTAACCCTGCATCACTTCCTTTTGTCTGATCATGGTGGTATTCTGACATTGGTGGTTTGTTTAAATGTAATCTACATGGATTGTGCCGCATGAAAATGGCACAACCACAATTTATAAAGTGGAAGCACGTACACCCGGTTAATGGAGATCCGGCAGCTTCGCTAGACGCAGGGGATGCAGGAGCAGTGAGGCGGTGAGATAGACGGGCTCAAGCATCTGGGCATTATCGGTTGCCATTGCTATTTATGTTGCCACGTCGTTGTGCAGCATCTGAAATAAGTTGCTGCTTCGTGGAGTGTGGCAGCTTAAATAATTTATTTCTATGCCACTTACATTCCATCGAATTTGGAGACCTCCTCCCCCTCAGCAATCGTGGAACCGGTGCTGTGTGTTTTCAGATAGCAATGGCACAATCACAATTTCGGATTCAACTACTGACTCGGGCATTTCCAAACCCTAAGTCGTGATACATTTTACTCAGAGAACGTGGATAGATTGTTTCGCCCAGCAAAGTGCCACACAAAGAGCTCCAGAATTTAACCGAATTACATATATAGGTTCAAGTCAACACATTACTATGCATCTTCATTGCCAGCAGCCTTCTTCTGCAGCCTGGGTGCCAAGCCTTCACGTCCACTGGCTTCTTCATTTCCTGCCTTCTTCCTCTTCCTCGGTGCCAATTTTCTTAGCTTCACGTACTCTGCATCGCCGGGACAATGGGCACCAGAATCGTGTCCAACATCATCTTTCCACTCGTTTTTAATTTCTTCGAGCAACAAAATGATTGACCCGGCAGTCATGTTTCTAACCTTGCGGCGCTTCCTATCAAAGAAACAAGACTATTGCATAACTGCCCAATATCTACAGAGTAAATAAAACAAAAATTACAATTCAGCACAAACATGCGAACCCCAAGAGACTTTTGCTTACCATGAGCTAATTGGGTTCAAGAAACCACCTTGTCCAAGAATAGAAGGGCGACTCCCAGTTGCAGCATCTTCCACATCCAGTACATCACAATTTAGCTCAAACATGCAATCCGAAGCATACCTTTTCATCAACACAATTAGCTGATTGTCACACGTTAGAGGAACCATGATGCCATGTTCATCCATGAAGCTGAACTTTGCAGTCTGCTTCGGCCATAATTCATCATGATTACGCAGAGCAGCAACCATACCAGATATAGTGCAGATCTGCGCAGATGCTTCTTCCATCGTGATACAATGGTGTCCATACCACTTTCCCTTAGAGTTGTACCTGAAGAGGACTACCGTAACCGGGTAAGGGTGGTCCGCGGAGATCCCACTTGATAGAAAACTGTGGACAAAATATGTTTGTCAGCGTTGGGCTAACAAACAATTTTAGGTTCAGTAGCCAGCTAGCAGTTATAGTTAGTGCGAATAGCAAAGAGAAGGGTAGCTCACCCGCTTGTAGCCAGAACTTCTTCTTCCTTGATAGTAGGATCTGCCATCCTCTGAGCTGCTCGGCTCGTCAGCAGCGGAGGTGGGCTAGAGCCTCGCAACAGTGGCTACGGCATGCGCCATTGATGCTCGGGATCAGTGACTGGGGGCAGCAGCTCGGCGCTAGAAGTCAAATGTCCGAAGGGATCGTCCTGCCTGGAGGGTGGATGCCGACGCCGCCGGTGCTAGGGGAAAGGTGGGAATTGATTTGTGAAATTGGTCAACGCATCCAATCCACTTAGTTCCTCGATTTGCCTAAGAGGTTGCCGCGTTGGCGCTCGTGTCACGGACAGATGACCGACATGAGGGTCCCGACCGTCTACTTCACGGGGCAGTTTCATGGAATGTTTGAATTTGGCAGGGTGAGATGAGTTTGCATCGAAATGGCCCCTCTCGGTAGTTGGCGGCCCAACATTTCGAAACACGGCAATTTCAGGCAACTTAGGTACCGCGGTGCACTGGCCCGGGAACTTTGGTACCGCAGACGAACAAGCACCACCGGTTGGTCCCGTTCCTACTCTACCTCGTCATCCATATAGAGATGACCTAGGGTATCAGGATGCCCCATGCTCCCGTGACTTATCAAGTTCTGGAGGCGCCCCTCCCCCACCTGCCCTGCTGCATTAGGGCCTATGGAGTCAGTCCTGGAGTCATCGTCTAAGTTGTAGTGACTTGCTCCTATCACTGTTGGGCCCCTGACGCCCTCGTACACACCTGCATAGTTCGCTACATGACCCGTTCCGGAGATAATCCTGGCCCTTCCTCATTTGTCATGGCTGCCCCCGGCGGGGAGGTTTTGAAAGGAGAACATTGATTTGATGGCCTTGCCCATGGCCGTCCCAATGCCTATGAAGGAGAATACTCCAGGTATGTCTCTCTACGCCCCTGTCGTGCTCACCGAAACCATCTTCAAACTGTCGACAAGACCTTCCTCGCCTCCTGTGGGTTGCTGCCCCGCGTCTGCCTCTATGTGGGAGTCCGTTCTAGGGACACTACTACCTTCGACGTCTATCCCCGTTTCTAGTTTTTCTTGGGTCATCGGCTCTAGCGCTGCTATAGACGATGAGGAAGGCAAAGAGGAGTTACCCCCCAGACGCGACCGCCGATTTCTGCTTCGACTCTGCTAGCCCCCTCCATCGTGACATGACCCTCTTTCTGAGATTATGTAGCTTAGGATGACGAGGACAATGATGATGAAGAGATGGCCCCTTAGAATATGCTGACTGCCAAGTTCTGCATTGCTACTATTGACAGCGAGTTCGAGGGAAATGCGATGAAGATGACCTACACTACAGCTTCTGTTGATGGAGACGAGGAATGTGGGTGTAGGTGGGTTAGGGTGGACACCCTAGCCACAAGCCATCCTCTTTACTTTAGAAGGAATGTCTCGATCATAGTCTCATGTTCAAGCATTGGACTGAGGGAGATGCTCCCTGTGCCTTGGGTGTGACCACTAGGTCAACACTTGTCATGAGCCCTTGATGAGTGCATTGTTTAGCACTTTTAAGCATAGCTTTTATATAATTATTCATTCATATCGTTATCCTTCTAGTTATTATTATGCCTTATATGCATGGTTACAAGTTCTTATTAATTTTCATATGAGTGTTGCATAAGTATTATCTAAGATTTATTACTTTTCCTTGACTTTGACATGTGTGTAGCCATGTAGATGTTATGGATGATTATGACTAAAGCAAGGCAAAATAAGTAAAGAGAGGGAAATAATCAAGTGCTGCATGCACCAGACTTAGCCATATGAGGGGTGGAAAAGGTGGATTTTCCATCAACTTAAAATGAAGATCCAAAACCTGGTGTTATAGCTCTCGTCCATATGAACCTAGTGATCCGAATAACACCCAAATCAAAATTCGTACGAAGAAATGGCGGACAATATACTGAAGGATGCATACATTTTTATAAGCAACGGTACGGGCGCATGTGCCCATATGGCGTGCCCGTACCGCGGGTTCTAGATGTAGGAAACCTCAAGAACTGACGCGTTACTTGATTGAATTCACCCCCGTTTGTTTCCAGACCTTCTTTAGGTCATAGGGAACATATGAGGGGCTATCAGGGACCCTCCTAGGCCTATATAAGAGAGGCAGGAGCAAAGGGAGAAGGGACGGCTACACATACCTCCATGGTAGATCTCTTCCGCCGCTCCACCTTGCCATAGCCGCCGTCGTGCTGCCTACACAAGATCTTCATCACCAACACCACACAAGAGGAGGGACTTGGATCTTGAAGGCCTATACATCGATCTACATCATCATCATCATCAACAATGTCTACCTCACTGATCCCCTCGTTTACTTGGTCGTAGTTTCAATCCCCATCGTGGATTTGCACTTGTATACATTCATACATCTGTACTACATTAATATTGTAGAGATGATGTTGACTGCCTTCATATGTGAGTAGTTCCCTTTGTTCTTAGGGAGAAATGGAGAAACCATATGAACATTATGAATTGAAATAAATATGATCTATAACTTTGTTCATGCATATGTATTATTTTGCTTTCGTAATGTTATGTGAATGTCAACCACATAATATTTTCCTTTGGAACAAGGGAGGAAACTAATCTTGGGTATGTGATGGTGGGAAGGTGCTAAGTGACATATTGCATTGTATCATTATTCTTGTATTCAAGAGGGGGAGAAGAAAGGACTCACAAATCCTAGTCCATGACCATGGGATCAACACTTAATTGTTGGGGATCAGAGTGGATGGCCTACAATCACAACTGTGGTTATGAGAGATGAATAAGATTGCTGATCTTTGATCAGCTAACTTGGAGTTTCTCCCATGCACATGCATAACTAAAGACATAAATATATCCTAATCATGATTAACTCAATTGCTAGTAGTGGATCTGATACTCCCTATGAACTCCTTAGTTATATTGTAACTCCCATAATAACATCCACATGTTATCGGTTTACTTTAGTTATTTACTCTACTATAGTTATTTTTTCTCTCAAGCACAAACACTCTTTATACACCCTTGCTTGGAATTAGAGATAACTTACAAGTACTCCGTAGTGAATAGTAACGACTGGCATAAATACCTTTACCAATAGCTCTCCGTGGTTCGATACTCTTACTTCGAAACTAGCTTTATCAACTATGCACTTGCAGTCATCATCCCTTCAGATGCATTCGATGTCGGTGTCCTGGTCATAGGGAGCGTTACTGTCATGCTCGCTTTTCTGCCGCTCTTGGAGACGAGGTGGAAACTGGTGCTCGTTCTCTGGTTAGTCATGCTCCTCGCTAGTGGATCTGCTCAGCCTCGTTTTTGTCCCGGAGTTGGCTGAGATCATGGGCCAGTCGTCAGTGATTGCAGCGGTGATGCCAAGACCCTCTCCTAGGTGTTGCGAGCAGTTCAAGGTCAACACCACTTTGGACTCTCTCTTTTAGTCCTAGGTTAGCTTGATGCGCGTAGCACTCCTTCAGCTGGTAAAAGTCCGCATCGAGGAGGTGTCTCGCCCCCTTCGTGAAGAGGTGGCAACTCTCAAGATGTTGTTGGTGTGTGGTGGTGATTCTTTGGAGCTGATGGAGGCAGGTCCTTCCGATGGTCTAGAGCTCGAGAAAGCGCATGATTCGGTTGCGTTTGACTCCTCTGAGCAGAAGTCGTCTATGGTTAAGGAAGAGAAACTCTATGTTTGTTTTTCTTGCCGTGGCCCGTCTTTGCACTTGTTATATAGGCTGCCTCTGAGTGCGAGGGCATGGGCTTGATCATGAGTCATGCGCTTGTCTTTGAGAAGAGTGGTGATGTCGACACTGCAATCTCTGTCTCGTCAGAGTTTGACAGGCCTGTGTCCATAAATGATGGATTTGCTAAGTTAGGAGAGTTCTCCTCTGCCTGGAGCTATCATTGCAAGAGACATTTGCAACTTCTCGCCACCTTGGCTGCTGCCTACCATGCATCCAACAAATCGACTAGGTGTAAGGTTAAGTCCATGAGAGGTGGTGGTAGGCCAAGATCAGCCTTCGGGAAGGAGAAATCAAGCAAGAAGCAGGGTGCTATAGGTAATGCATCTACAACTGCTTGATGGATGTCCCCTTTGTCCTGGCATTTCTTTGTCACTGCTGTGTAGGAATGTCGTGGTTGGTGTGCTTGTTAGTGTGGCTCCGTGGGTCATCTCTTAGGCTTGGTTGCCAGTGTGTGCGGGTGTTACCCCTATGTTGTTGGTGTTTAATTGGCATGGCCTTGTCGTTGTAGGTTTTTTTGGCGATTTTCTCCTAGAAAATCTTTTGCCTCCGCTTAAAAAAAGTATTCTTATGTGATCACTGATGGTGATCAGGCTGCTAAAGCTCGGGCGTTCAATAATTTTTCATAGTGACATCCTACGTTCCAGTTTGCCAGCGTGTAGGGGCGATTTTTTTAAATAATACACTTTTTTAATTAATTTGACAAGTGTTGCACGAATTCGAAATATTACACATCTAGTGTTTTGTCGGCCAGGGCGTCGCCGAATAGAGCCTTTCGGCCTGGGCCTCACCGAGTGAGCTCTCGGCTGACATGCCACCTGCAGTCGGTCAGGCCATGGCCGATTGGCTCAGTAGGTCAGGTTCTAGCCGACTGGGGCTGGCCCAATCGGCCAGGCCGAACCCAAATGCTCCTTTCGGTCAGGCCCTGGCCGAGTGGATTAATCGGCCAGGCACAAACCAAGTGGACAAGTCGGCTTTCCCCTAACCAAATCCTGCATGATCAATGCATAACCAAATCCCGCATGATCAATGCAAACCCTAAATGTCTAAATTAGTTTTCGGTTCCTGCCGTTTATCTCCTGCCAGCCGATTCCCGCCACTATTTCCCGCCGTTTATCTCCCGCCAGCCGATTCCCGCCACTATCTCCCGCCACGTTTTCCCACCTTTTTTCCCGCCTATTCGTCCCATTGCCTCTGTAAATTCCGGCACCGAGATGTTCTCTCTTCACCCAGTTCAGTTGTTCCTCCTCTTTCTCTCACATTTCTTATCCTCTCCATCATGAGTGTTCCTTGTTTGGACCCAGAGTATAGGCCTAGGAAGATGAAAGATGCTAGGTTGCCACAAGGGGTGACACACGAGCGTTGTTGGTGCGGCCATCTCGCCAAGGTCAAGGAGTCGATCGATTTCTCCACCTGCATGGGCATGAAGTTTTTTATGTGTCCCAACTACGACGCGAGCCCGCCCCGACAAGCAAGTTCATCGTACGAGAGGCCTCCTGTATGTTCGCAGAACATGGTTAATATGAACCATTCATGTTATCATGTATCCTTTTATTCATTCCATTGATTTGCTTGCAGTCTCCTCCTCCACTTTGCAAGTGGTACCATTGGATTGACACGAAGCAGCCAGCCTGGGCCGTGCAGGAGATTGTGTACAGGAGCCGACGTGCAAGGGAGAGCTTTCTTGATGCAGAACATGCTGAAAGGATATCCGCGAATGAGAAGAAGGCTCGAGAGAGAGAGAAATGGAAGAATTCAAAGCGGAACAAGCTCGAAACCGTGAGCTGAACAGGAAGAGAAGGGAGGAAGAGGAGCGGCAGGAACATGTGCGCAAAGAGTCCCGTGAGGCGGAAAGGAAGAGATTAAGAGAAAGGGCTGTCGAGGCGCAGGCTGCAGAGGAACGTGGAGACAAGACCGGGAAGTACCCGCGCTGGATTCAGGGCAGGTAGACGTATGTATCAGTACCGATGTATCTTCATTTAAGTTGTAGTGTCTTGATGTATGTTCATTTAGGTTGTAGTGTCTTGATGTATCTTCATTTCAGTTGTAGTGTCATGATGTATCTTCATTTTAGTTATAGTGTTGTAATGTATCTTAAGCGCGACATTAGTTTGTACTTGTCAGTTCATTTCAGAGACAATGTATCTTAGTTCTTTCCTCTAGAATGCTTCCCGCCAAAATGCTTCCCGCCAAAATGTTTCCCGCCAGAATACTTCCTGCCCGAATGTTTCCCGCAATTTTTTGTCCGTTTACCCTATAAAACCCCCTCCTCACGCAGTTGTTTAAGCAAAGCCACCCCGTTTTTAGCCAGTATGTTTCCCGGTTTTCCCTACGATCGCAGTTTCAAGACAAACATGTCCATTGAACTTTTTCATTTGGCTAGGAACTTTACGATAGACAACAATCCAGCCCCATTGGAGGAACTCGTTGCTAGTGATACTACAAGAAAAGTTGGCTTTTACAACAGACGATTTTCGTGGTTGAAGGCCCGTTTTTCGTGGCCAAAGAGTCTTGCGCGACGGATGGCCTTCGTGGTAAAAGCCCCGTCACAAATGAATTAACCACGGCTTTTTCGCCCGTGGCGGATTGCACCCTTCAACAACGAAAACATGTTCCGTCGTAGATCTGTTCGCCAGCCACGCTAACGGCTGACGTCATGCAAACTGCCACGTGGCAGCCGCCGTTAGCGGCCGGTTACCGCCATTAACAGTCATAGAAACCGTGGCAGAAGCCAGGCCCAGCCAAGGCCTGCTAAGTACTAACTGGGCCGGCCCATCAGGGGAGCCCAACAAGAAGATGACCTGTTACTGTTTTGTCATGCACTGTTTGAAATATGCCTAGAGATGCGGCCCGCGAATTTTTAGGCCCGATTCTGTTTCAGCCTATAGAAGGCCCATGCTTGTCCAACACTGTGCTGCCACTTGAGGCTTGCACAAGTCCGGCCCTGCACTGTTCAGGCCTGTTACCAATTTAGCCGTTTACTGTTCAATCCTGTTACTATTTCAGCCTTTTAGGAATTTCGACCCATTACTGTTTAGGTCCTTTAGTGTTTGGCCTTTTGCCTGTTAAGGCCGGCACTGTTTGGCCTGTTACTGTATTGGCCTGCCACCGTACTTGCCTTTTGCTGTTGATACCTTTTACGGTTCCAACCTTTTACCGTTCCAACCTTTTCACCGTTCTGGCCTTTTACCGTTCTGGCCTTTTACTGCTCTGGCTTTTTTACTGCTCTGGCCTTTTACTATTATGGTCCTTTACTATTCTGGCCTTTTACTGCTCTGGCCTTTTACTGTTCTGGCCTTTTACTGTTCTGGCCGCTTTGGGCCGTCCTTGCGCACGTTGTTACTGTTTCAGACTTTTTGTTTGCTAGCACCTACTTTTCGCAGAACAGGTGAATATCAAGACATCAATTAATGAACACACAGAAATTAACATTACTTATTACACAACAATAAAAAAAATTTACAACAGGTTATACAACAAGATTGTAATTCCGACAGATTACAACATGTCAGTACCATCAATAAGAGATCGGTACATGGTGATTCGCTTCACTGTATCATCTGTCCTCTTCTTCAACATTTCAGCTACAGATCTAAGAGCAGCTACACCCTTTCATTCTGCATGCAATACAACATTTATATATTTATCACATGCAGGAGTTGTTCTAGGTGGACTGTTAAGTAAGTTTGCTTCGGCAATGCATTGGGAGGATGAATGGGACGAGGGATCACAATTTTTTGTCTTGCCTTCCAAGGACTCCTACTGGGTTTTAACTTCAGTCTGCTAAAATATGGTGAAACTGGTTAAAACAAACAACAAGGGAAACAAGTAGTATTATATAAAGTACAGATCATTTAAAGTAAGTATGAACTTACGGTAGCATGTTTAGGCTGACAGTAGCTCCTTATCGAGTGGGTGCGACTCCTGGTCAATCTGCTAGAAGAATCTGAGCAGAGCAGTTGGAACTCTGGTCCTTGTACTCCATTGTCATTTCTCTGCATGACATTTGAAACCAAGTTGGTTGGTTTGGAAGGACGAAAACTCTTGAAAAACACCAAAAACATAGCATTAAAAATTACCAGATGTATGTTTCAAACTAGATAGCTGGTTTGGAAGGATGAAAGCAGGTGAAAACACCAACATATAGCATTAAAAATGACTAGATATATCATCCAAATTAGATGGACATTTTCCGAATTAAGCATTCGCACATATATTCACAATTGAACATAAATGCAAATGTCATGGCAAGTTCTTAGGTAAAATGACAACTAATTAACATGACAAGAAGCTGGCCTAAGTAACACAAGGAAACCTCATGATTCAGCCTCGCTGGGCGTTAGATTGTCAGTATTGGATCCTCTCTGAGATGTTTGCATGACCAGTGCGAGCGCTCAGAAAGAATAGAATCTATGAGTTTGTGTTGGAGGATTAAATCGATAGCGTGACAATAAAGAAAGGGAATAAAATCAAGAAGGTAATGAGGTGGATAGGACATACAAGATGAAGGGTGCAATCGAAATGGCAATAGCTTCCAGGATATTGAGCAACATTCTGAAGATTTCATAGCTTACAAGTAACAAAAATATAGCAAACGGGCAAGAGAAATTACCACTGCATGGCGAGGACGGGTGGGACGGGCAAGTAGGAGGCAGGGGCGGCGGCTCGGCATTTTGGGGTCAGCAACGAATGATTCAGTGAAGCAGCCCCGGTAGGGTAGACGACGGTGTTGGCGAAGCAGATTCAGTGCCACGAGGAAGTCGTTGAAATAGTTCAGGGAAAGAGCGCCTACAGTGTAACTCTGGTGTGGAAGAGAGGGTCGGCGGTGAAGCAGCTAGAGGAAGGTCGAGGTTGGAGGGGTGTGGGCGGGGAAGAGACGATGGGGGATATAGGTGGGATGACACACATTTACGACCTATACCCCTCAATTATTGCAGTACTGCCATAGTTCTTGTTTCCGGAGCAGGGATAGAAGAGGAATTTTGCATTTGCAAAAAGCTGGGCGGGATATTTGAATAGATGCGCGGGATATTTGAATAGATGTGCGCGGGATGTTTCGGTGCCATGCGGAAATTTTGAGGTTGAAGCTTCCGACGTACGCTACTCCAACACGGCTGCTCTCACGTGTTGGCCCCGTCAAGACCCACACGCTAGCGACAGTATGCTTACCAACATATAAATGAGTTTCCATACATTTGCCGAAATTGATAAACAATATATTTTGAAGGCTTTCATACAAGATGACTAAGGTAATGTCCATATCTCTGTTATAGTTTATAATAGCGTGTCCATATCTGGTAGATAGCTGCATCTTGGAATTTCAAAACAAGATTCTGGATTTGATGGACAATGCCCAACTTTCATGAATTTCCAAACTTCCTAGCTAAATCTATGCAATAAAATGACTTTTTGACAATCTGAAGTAAATACTTCTAATTTCGAACTAGAACGTGTGTGATATACCTTGCTCTTGACTTTTTAAAATAATTCAAAGATATCAAGTACTCAAATATTGGAGAACCACCGAGAGTTTTGGTAAATTCAACTTTTTGATATGAATGGTAATGACACCTAATTTCAGCCATTTTAAAAAAATACAAAGAAACAAAATATAAAAAGAAATGCATCCATTATTTTCTCTATTCGTGTCTCACTATGTGCACTAGCTAGTTTCCATGGAAAAATATAATCTTAAAATTTGATAAAATTCTGAGAAAAAATTGTATCATAATATATATGGAGTACCATGTAAGAATATGCATGGCTTTCAAACCAGATGACCAAAGTCATGGCCATATATTTTCTATAGTTTATAATAATCTATCCATATTTGTTATGGTGTGTATTGGCATTTAAAATATTATTTACAAAGGAAGCTTCCGAATTGGAAGTTATTTCAATTTTCTAATGCCCAACAATGGCTTTTGTCATGAAGCTACTACAAAACATGGCTTTAAATCCCACTACCCCGGTTTTCACTCAAAGTATATATAGCCTAGGGTTAATTACGTTTAGGGTTCGGGGTTTTATTTTGTCTTGAGGGTTTAAGGGTTCATGGTTTACGGTTTGGGATTTTAGGGTTTCGGCTTTTATGGTTTAGTGGTTTAGGGTTTAGGGTTGTTCAAGGTTTTAGGGTTTATGTTAGTTTAGGTTTTAAGGTTTAGGTAATTTTCAATAATAATGTTCAAGCTTTATATATATGGTTATATTTATGGAATAGAATGGCGTTATCGCAATAATTTAATAAAAGTATTTCAAAATTTGATCTATAAGTGCATTATACCTCCTTGGTAAGGGTTTAGGGTTCTAGGGTTAGGAAGTTAGAGTTCTAGGGTTAGGAGGTTATTAGGGTTTACGGTTAAGGGTTTATGATTTTCAATAATGTTCAAGCTTTATGCTTATATTCATGTAATAGAATGGCGTTACCACAATTTAACGAAAGTATCTCAAATTTTGATTTATAAGTGCACGGTACCTACTGGTTTAGGGTTGATGGGTCGATGATTTAGGGTTTCACGGATTAGGTTTTATGGGTTGTTTAGGGTTTAGCGATTACGATTTTTCAATAATGTTCAAAGATTTATACTTATATTCGTCGAATAGAATGGCGTTACCTGCTTTAATGAAAGTATCACACATGTTGATCTATAAGTGCATGATACCTGCTTGGTTAGGGTTTTACAGTTTAGGTTTTATCATTGTATAGGGTTTAGCGTTTAGCGAATTTAGAATAATGCTCAAGCTTTATTGTTATATTTGTCGAATAGAATGACATTACCTAATTTAATGAAAGTATCTCAAATTT
Organism: Avena eriantha; assembly: GCA_910589775.1. Classification (NCBI taxonomy): domain Eukaryota; kingdom Viridiplantae; phylum Streptophyta; class Magnoliopsida; order Poales; family Poaceae; genus Avena; species Avena eriantha. The sequence goes on from CAJUXJ010000248.1 coordinate 29,861, forward strand.
TGATCTATAAAGTGCATGATACCTTCTTGGTTAGTGTTTATGGGTTGAGGGTTTGGGGTTTTAGGTTTTAGGTTTTAGGGGTTGTTTAGGGTTTAGGGTTTAGGGAATTTTCGATAATGCTCAAGATTTATGCTTATATTCGTCGAATAAAATGGTGTTAGCAAATTAAACGAAAGTATATCAAACTTTGATCTATAAGTGCATGTTGTGTGCTTAGTAAGTGTTTAGGGTTTTGGGTTTTAGGAATTTTCGATAATTTTCAAGTTGCTTTATGCTTATATTCATTGAATAGAATGGCATTACATCAATTTATTCAAACTATCTCAAATTTTGATGTATAAGTGCACAATACCTGCTTTGGTTAGGGTTTATGGGTCAAGGGTTTAGGGTTATAGGTTTTTACGGTTTAGTGTATGGGTTGTTTAGGGTTTAGGGTTTAGCAAATTTTCAATAATTCTCAAGATTTATGCTTATACTCGTAGAACAGAATGGATGTTAGATGATTTAATAAAAGTATCTCAAATTTTGATCAATGTGTGCATGACACATGCTTGGTTAGGGTTTATGGCTGAGGGTTTAGGGTTTAAGTTTTAGGGGTTGTTTAGGGTTTAGGGAAATTTTTTATATTACTCAGGATTTTTGCTTATATTCGTCAAATAGAATGGCGTTACCCAATTTAACGAAATTATCTTAAATTTTGATCTATAAGTGCATGCTACGTGCTTGGTGAGGGTTTAGGGTTATAGGGTTTAGGGGTTTCGGATTTGGGTTTTACAGGTTTCGGTTTTCGAGAATTTTCAATAATGTTAAAACTTTATTGTTATATTCATGGAATAGAATGGTGTTACCGCAATTAATGAAATATCGAATCTCAGATTTTGATCTATAAGTCCATGATACCTACATGGTTAGGGTTTTTATATGGGTTAAGAGTTTAGGGTTTTAGGGTTTTACGGAAAAGGTTTTGTGGACTGAATCAGGTTTAGGGGTTTTATCGAATTTTCATAATACTCAAGGTGTATGCTTATATTCGTCGAATAGAATATATATGGTGTTACCAAACTCATTGAAAGTATCTCCAAATTTGATCTATAAGTGCATGATACCTGATCTATTAGGGTTTATGGGTTGAGGGTTGGGGTTTTAGGTTCACGTTTTATTAGGGGTTGTTTAGGGTTTAGGGTATTTTCGATAATGCTCAAGATTTATGCTTATATTTATCGAATAGAATGGAGTTACCAATTTAATGAAAATATATCAATTTTGATTGATAAGTGCATGCTACTTGTTTGGTAAGGATTTAGGGTTTAGTGTTTAGATTTCAGGGTTTCAGGAATTTTAAATAATGTCAAGCTTTATGCTTATATTCGTGGAATAGAATGGCATTACTGCAATTTAGTGAAAGTATCTCAAATTTTGATATATATAAGTGCATGATACCTGCTTGATTAGGGTTTATGGGTTGAGGGTTTAGGGTTTTCCAGTTTAGTTTTATGGATTCTTTCCGGTTTAGAGTTCAGAGTATTTTTGGTAATGCTCAGGATTTATGCTTATATTCGTCTAATAGAATGGCGTTACCTCATTTAAGGAAAGTATCTCAATTTGATCTATAGTTGCACGATACCTGCTTGTCAAGGTTTAGGGGTTTAGATTTTTTGGTTTAGGATTCCGTGAATTCTAAATAATATTTTGAAACTTTATGGTTATATATATTCGTGTAACAGAATGGTGCTACCGGAATTTAATGAAAGTATCTCAAAAATTGATCTAAAGTCGATGATATCTTTATTGGTCATCTTTTTTGTTAAATAAAATTGGTTGGGCTTTTTGGTTAGGCTCGAAGTCTGGCTTTTGATTTTTGGCTTATAAAGCTACGAACGTGTTTTTGGCTTTGTTTTTTTAGCTTTTACTTTGACATAGTGGAATGATAGTATAAGCCAGGTTGGATGATTTTAACGATTTTATCTCGGTTTAGCGAAAAATGTTTGAATTTTGAACAACAAGCGATGGGAATCTCTACTTCCCATAATTCTAGCTCACTAACATGTGGGTCACTTGCATAGTGGGTCCAAAAAGTTGGTGTAGGTCAGAGTGGGCGGGCAGGTAAATATTGAAGAAGGGCTAGGAAACGTGGATGGGGTGATGCACTTGGGAGAACGCAAATTTACCACCTATATCCCTCTGTTATTGTAGTGCTCCCTTGGATTCTTATTTCCGAAGTAGGGATAGAAGAGGAATTTTGCATTATAGAAAGAGGTGAAGCATGTTTGAATGGATGCGCAGGATATTTTAATGGATGGGTGCGATGTTTGGGCGCTGTACCAAATTTTGAGGTCGAAGCTTCTAGCATACGCTACTCCAGCGTGGGGCCTCTCAGACGCGCTGTTACCGTCTAAGCCCACACGCTACCGAGAGTTCCTTCCCAGCATTTAAACGATTTTCTAGGCATTTGCTGAAATTTTCGAACAATTTAAGGCTTTCAAGAAGATGACCATCGTCCAAAAAAAGGTGACCAAGGTCATGGAAATAGTTTATGATGATGTATCCATATTTGGTAGATCGGTGCAGCTTTGCAAATCAACCAATATGTCTGCTTCCAAATTTGAAGTTTGTTTTCGAATTTCCAAGTAACAACAATGTGTTTTGTTGTGAAGAAACTACAAAGATGATGGCTAAAAATGCCACCGCCCCCTTTATTCACACAATGTATAACGCCCTTTCAAGCTTCCAGGCTAAATTTGTGCAATAAAATAATTTTTGGGGTTGGATGTTTTTTTGGGGGCTGGATGTTTGAATGGATGGGCGGGATGTTTGAATGGGTGGGCGGGATATTTTGGCACTCTATCGAAATTTTGAAGTTGAAGCTTCTAAGGGACGCTTTCCACTTGTGATGCTATCCCCGTCAGATAGACCCACAGGCATGTATGCTTTCCAGCATTTAATGAGTTTATAGACATCCGCCGAAATCAATGAACATTAATTCAAGGCTTTCAAACAAGAGGAGCAAGGTCACAGCCATAGTTTCTGTACCTTTTTCATATTTTGTACTACTCCGTACATTGAAGCATCTACACCAACCAAGCTTACAAACCTGGCCATATTTGATAGACGGTGCATCTTGGCATTTCAAGCAACTGTTTACAAAGGAGATTCTAGATTTGATGGATAATGCCCTACTTTCATGAGTTTCCAAACTTCCTAGCTGGAGATGCTAAAATTAAATAACTTTTTGACGATTGAAAGTAAGTATATTTATGTACTACAAAGTGTGTGATATAGCTTGCTCTTGATTTTATAAAAATAGTTTAAAGGTACCGAATTAGTCAAATATTGGAGAACCACCGAGAGTTTTGCAAGATTTCAATTTTTTGATATGAATAGTAATGACACCAAATTTGTGCCAGTTTTTTTAAAATAAAGAAACAAAATATAAAAAGAAATACGACCATTCATTTTTCCGTTGGTGTCTCACTATGTGCATTGGCTAGTTTCCATGAAAATATGTAAAATTTGATAACTCTTGAAAAACTTATTTCACAATATGGCGTACCATGTTTGAACATTCATGGCCTTCGAAAACTAGATGACCAATGTCAAGGCCATATGTGTTACCATTCTTTATGATAATGTAACCATGTTTGGTAGATTGGTGCATATTGGTATTTCAACATTGTTTGAAAAAGCGGTTCCATATTTGGAGTTATTTTAAAAGCTCCAATCGATAATAATGGGTTTAATTTTGTCATATGATATATGGCGTACCATGTATGAATTTGCATGGCTTTCAAACCAAGTGACCAAGGTCATGGCCACACATTTGCTATAGTTTATAACAACATGTTTGTATTTGGTAGATTGGTCCGTATTATTGGCATTTAAAATATTATTTACAAAGGAAGCTTCTGAATTTGAAGTTATTTTCAATTTTTCAAGCGATGATAATGGCTTTTGTCATGAACAAACTACAAATAAGTATGGCTCAAAATCCCATTGCCCTAGTTTCCACACAAGATATATATAGCCTGGGGTTTAGGGTTCGTGTTTTTTGGGTTGAGGGTTTAGGGTTTTAGGGTTTACGGTATATGATTTAGGATTTTAGGATTTAGGGCTTAGGAGTTTAAGGTTGGTATTTAGGCTTTAGGGTTTTAGGGTTTATGGTTTTCTAGGTTTTAGGGTTTATGAATTTTCAATAATAATGTTCAAGCTTATATATATATGCTTATATATATTCGTGGAATAGACTCGTGTTATCGCACTTTAATGAAAATATCTCGGATTTTGATCTATAAGTGCATCATACCTGCTTGGTAAGGGGTTGAGGGTTTAGGGTTTTTATGGTCTTTGGGGTTTAGTTTTTTTGGGTATTTTCGATAATGTTCAAGCTGCTTTATATATGCTTATATTCATGGAATTGAATAGCGTTAGCACAATTTGAGGAATGTTTATCTGAAATTTTGATCTACAAGTGCATGTCATACCTCATTTGCCAATGTCATTTCGGCGAGGTAGAGGGTTTAGGGTTTTATGGTTTAGGGCATTTTCGATAATGTTCAAACTTTATTGTTATATTCATGTAATAGAATGGCGTTACCACAATTTAATGAAAGATCGAATCTCAAATTTTGATCTATAAGTCCACGATACATGCTTTGTTAGGGTTTATATGGGTCGAGGGTTTAGGGTTTTATGGTTTTACGGTTTAGGTTTTATGGACTGAATAGGGTTTAGGGGGTTTATCGAATTTTCAATGATACTCGTGCTTTATGCTTATATTCGTTGAATAGAATATGGCGTTACCTAACTCAATGAAAGTATCTCAAAATTTGATCTATAAGTGCATGATACCTGATTGGTTAGGATTTATGGGTTGAGGGTTTGGGGTTTTAGGTTTAGGTTTTATTAGTGGTTGTTTAGGGTATTTTCGATAATGCTCAAGATTTATGCTTATATTCATTGAATAGAATGGAGTTACCAGTTTAATGAAAATATATCAATTTTTGATCGATAAGTGCATGCTACGTGCGGTGTTGAGGGTTTAGGGTTTTAGTGTTTAGGGCATTTCCAATAATGTTCAAACTTTACTGTTATATTCGTGTAATAGAATGGCGTTACCGCAATTTAATGAAAGACCGAATCTCAGATTTTGATCTATAAGTCCACGATACCTACAAGAGAAACTGATTGAGAAAAGAACCCTTCTTGGAGCCCTCCTACTACCACAGCCCTACTTCATATCCTCTTGTTATCATTGTTACCGTAAGGTGGTTTGCAGTACATTCAAAGTACTCACTGGCATTGTCCCTGGCTATTAACTTGGTCAGATATCAAGGAGAAGGTGAAGTGGATGACTATGCGAGCTAGGACGTTCTCCCAGTCAGTTGCCTATAGGTTAAGGCATGGCTCGGGCTCTAGGCTTAATGAAGTTCCGTTGATGATTGATCGATGTAGCCATAATGGAAAATAAGGTATGACAGGTATTCGTTATGTATTGGATGTTTACTTTGATACTTGCTGTTATGTGCCATGACTAACTGATCATGGGATCGTGGTTGTATGCATAACATGGATTCTCGGAGGATTTTTTATAGTTTAGGTTTTATGGACTAAATTGAGTTTAGGTGGTTTATCGAATTTTTAATAATACTCAAGATTTATGCTTATATTCATCGAATAGAATATATATGGTGTTACCTAACTCATTCAAAGTATCTCCAAATATGATTTATAAGTGCATGATACCTGTTTTGTTATGGTTTATGGGTTGAGGGTTTGGGGTTTTAGGTTTAGGTTTTATTAGGGGTTGTTTAGGCTTTAGGGTATTTTCGAAAATGCTCAAGATTTATGATTATATTCATCGAATAGAATGGAGTTACCAGTTTAATGAAAATATATCAACTTTTGATCGATAAGTGCATGCTACGTGTTTGGTAAGGATTTTGGGTTTAATTAGTGTTTAAATTTTAGGGTTTCGGGAACTTTAAATAATGTTCAAGCTTTATGCTTATATTCGTGGAATAGAATGGCATTACCGCAATTTAATGAAAGTATCTCAAATTTTGATATATAAGTGCACGATACCTGCTTGATTAGGGTTTATGGGCCGAGGGTTTAGGGTTTTACATTTTAGTTTTATGGGTTGTTTCTGGTTTTGGGTTCAGAGAATTTTTGGTAATGCTCATGATTTATGCTTATATTCGTCTAATAGAATGGTGTTACCCAATTTAACGAAAGTATCTCAATTTTTGATCTATAGTTGCGCAATACCTGCTTGGTCAGGGTTTAGGGGTTTAGATTTTATGGTTTAGGATTCCGTGAATTCTCAATAATATTTTCAAACTTTATGGTTATATATATATATTCGTGGAACAGAATGGTGTTACCGCAATTTAATGAAAGTATCTCAAAAATTGATCTACAAGTCGATGATATCCTGCTTGGTCATATTTCTTGTTAAATAAAATTGAATATACCTGGGTACTAAAACAAGGGAGAAACAAGAAGAGTTCCTTGAGATTTAGGCGCTGTTTGGTTGTGCTCGAATTCTGGCTTTTGATTTTTGGCTTATAAAGCTACGAAGGTGTTTTTGGCTTTGTTTTTTTAGCTTTTACTCTAACATAGTGGAATGATAGTATAAGCCAGGTTGGATGATTTTAACGATTTTATCTCGGTTTAGCGAAAAATGTTTGAATTTTGAACAACAAGCGATGGGAATCTCTACTTCCCGTAATTCTAGCTCACTGACATGTGGGTCACTTGCATAGTGGGTCCAAAAAGTCGGTGTAGGTCAGAGTGGGCGGGCAGGTAAATATTGAAGAAGGGCTAGGACACGTGGATGGGGTGATGCACTTGGAAGAACGCAAATTTACCACCTATATCCCTCTGTTATTGTAGTGCTCCCTCGGATTCTTGTTTCCGGAGCAGGGATAGAAGAGGAATTTTGCATTCTAGAAAGAGGTGAAGCATGTTTGAAAGGATGCATGGGATATTTTAATGGATGGGTGCGATGTTTGGGCGCCGTACCAAATTTTGAGGTCGAAGCTTCTAGCATACGCTACTCTGGCGTGGGGCCTCTCAGACGCGCTGTCATCGTCTAGGACCACACGCCAGCGAGAGTTGCTTCCCAGCATTTAAACGAGTTTCTAGGCATTTGCTGAAATTTTCGAACAATTTAAGGCTTTCAAGAAGATGACCATCTTCCAAAAAAAAGGTGACCAAGGTCATGGAAATAGTTTATGATGACGTGTCCGTATTTGGTAGATCGGTGCATCTTTGCAAATCAACCAATATGTCTGCTTCCAAATTTGAAGTTTGTTTTCAAATTTCCAACTAACAACAATGTGTTTTGTTGTGAAGCAACTACAAAGATGATGGCTCAAAATGCCACTGCCCCCTTTTTTCACACAATGTATAACGCCCTTTCAAGCTTCCAGGCTAAATTTGTGCAAGAAAATAATTTTGGGGCTGGATGTATTTTTTGGGGGGCTGGATGTTTGAATGGATGGACGGGATGTTTGAATGGGTGGGCGGGATATTTCGGCGCTCTGCCAAAATTTTGAAGTTGAAGCTTCTAAGGTACGCTACTCCCACTTGGGATGTTGTCCCCGTCAGATAGACCCACAGGCCTGTATGCTTTCCAGCATTTAATGAGTTTATAGACATTTGCCGAAATTAATGAACATTAATTCAAGGCTTTCAAACAAGAGGAGCAAGGTCACAGCCATAGTTTCTATACCTTTTTCATCTTTTGTACTACTCCGTACATTGAAGTATCTTCGCCAACCAACCTTACAAACCTGGCCATATTTGGTAGATTAGTGCTTCTTGGCATTTCAAGCGATTGTTTACACAGGAGATTCCAGATTTGATGGATAATGCCCTACTTTCATGAGTTTCCAAGCTTCCTAGCTGAAGATGCTGAAATTAAATAACTTTTTGACATAAAGCCAGTCGTTCACAAAGTGCAATGCTATGTGCATTAGTTTCCATGGTAAAACATAAACTTGTATATTGACAAGTTTTGGATCAATTTTGATCTATGGTGACTAGTAGGTGGGCCACGTATATGGTGGTGCCCAAATCAGGGTAGGTCAGAATTTCCAAAGTTATGCCTCTGAAGTCCGCACCCCTTCGCGCTGTGTATTAACTTCCACCCTCCGCCACCTATGCCTCACCCCCTTCCCGACAAAACAAACGCGCTTACGGCCGCTCCTCATCACCAACGTGCGCGAAGAAGCTTTCCCTCCTCGTCGGTCTTTTTGAGACGCACCGGCGGGCATGTCGATCCCACGGTAGTCCTTCTATCTCTAGCTCGATCTGGTTGGCATTTTTATTGCCCTTTCAAATACTCCTACGTAGTTTAATTTTTCCTGAATCTGCATGGTTATAGTTTATTTTGTGCTGGATCTGTGTTCCTAAATACCGTCGGCAATTTTTGATGTCAATATGTTTGCTGAAACGCATAGGCATATATAGTTTTTGTACTTCATCTATATGTTTCGTGCTTTTCTTTTAATAATAACCAACCTTGTATGTCAAAATTAAACAGATGGGCAGATTTTGGATAAAGATTGCTCCATTAGGCATCCCTAAATGTATCCTTGATGTTCTACAATTTATGGGATTTGTTAGAGCTCCTTGTGACAACTCAAAAGTACATTGCCCCTGCCGGTTGTGTGCGAATTGTAGGGTGCTGCCTCAAAGTATAGTGGATAACCATATTTTTACATTTGGGATGCTTAGGACATATGTTAGATGGGTATTTCATGGTGAACCATATGATCCTCCATATGAACCGGGGAAGCACATCTTTATCATCAAGATCAAGTAGGGGAAGCAGATGTTGATCAACTAGATCAACTGACAGAGGTAGCTCCTGAGCATCTAGATCAACTTGGAGAAGGAGGAGGAGAGAAAAAGTGCAAGCTGCATGAAACAGGTTTCATTTCTGGTACTACCACTATGCCAGATGACAAGGTATATCTATAGAACAACAAATGTTCAGGTTGTGTGTCTTTGATGTTTGTCTATAAACATATCTATTAATCTACTAATCGTAGAAGCAGACGACCGAAGAGGACTTTGATGGTAATGACGATGACATGTTCATTGATGAGCCTGTACCCGAGGCTGTGGATCGGGTACAGTGCGTCTGGATGGATTTGATGCAGGGCTGCTGATCATCAGGGGTGTACTTTTGGTGTCGTTCATGACCACTAGCCCAGCTGCACAACTCTTAGGGTGTAGAGCTATCCCATGATTGGTTCGCTACTGTCATAGTTCTATAATATGGAGCTAGCTTATTATGATTTCTAGGCCTTCGTTAGCAGAACTGTAATTGGAAACTATTCTGTATATTAGTATATACGGAGTATATGTGTATTTGTGTGTGTTTCTAGTCTGAAATCCGAGCTTATCATTTTATCGGTTTCTAAACTGTTTTTGAGGCCCCAACGCTGGTGCCCTATGCTGCAACTACCGCCGTCTTGTCCACTACTCTGTGAGACGAATCAGCAAAAGGATAATAAGCTAGGACCAATTTGATTCGAAGAGGGGCGATTTTCTCTTTCCTTGGAGAGGAAACCGGGAAAACTAGTACTGGTACCAAGGGAAGGAGGAGGTTGGCTCGGTGAATTATCTCACCCACTTGATGTGGGACCTACTTTAACTCATCCCTGACGTGGGTCCCGCTTGAAACAGCTATAGGCCACCACGTGATAGCTGGGATAAAAAATTCGGGATTCTCTCCTAGCAAAATGTTCCCGCCACTGCCACTTAATAATACTATAGAAAAAAGTGTACTGCCTAGCCCTACTACTGCTAGTACTACTACTCCCCTACCCATGCCTTTCTACCGACGACAAGACAAGAAACCATCACTAGTTAGCTCACATCCAGCAAGCACTGTTGAACTGGTGCAACCTCCGATTGGGGAGTTCTTGTTGAAATTGGTGGGTGTATTTGCTCACCTCGAAATTCGGCTTTGCTTAATTTGCTTCCGATTGGGCCATTGGGGGGAATGTTCGTTTGCGGTACCAAACTTGGTGGGTGAGCACACCGCGGTACCCGAGTTGTCATCAATCGCGCGGAGGGGCCATAGTAGAATTGCCAATTGTCCAAAAGGGCCAAATGGGGGTGAATACAAATCTAACGGCCAAACGGTCGTTTGAACCAGAAGAAAAACGGTTGACCTCAAATACCGCCGTTAGGTCAACTCTTCTTGGCCCGCCATGTCAGTATACCCTGTTATCTTTTGTGGTCGTGGACTAGCTTACCCCTGCGTGGACTAGATCCCTGAGTGGACCAGATCTATTTCTTTGCTCTGCTCTAGTCTTCTCCCCTGCTCCCCTCCCATAACATTTGCTCAGCTCCGGCTGCTCATCTCAGATCGGAGCTCGCACTTGCTCTAATTTGCATCCCCGCCATGTCCGGTCAACCACCCACGCCTCTAATCGAAGCTCGCAGTCGTCACCGTTGCATCGTCCGCCGTATCGGAGCTTCGCATCCTCGGACTAATATCTCGCCTCTGGCTAGTCCTTCTCGCACGGCGGAGCGCATCCCCTCGGGCGATCCAGGCTGGCGACCGGCCTCGGGAAGTTTCGTGTTACTGCGCACCCCAGCCATGGTAGCCCTGGCACAGCAGTTCGACGGCCACACTCTCATGGACACCGTGCTGGGCGTCCGTCCCGCCGTGTCGCCGACAGAGTTCCTGTCGGCTTTCAGGTCTCGTTTTGGGATCAGACGAAATGAGGTCAACATTGAGGTATGCGCGCCGCCATTCGTTTTTTCGTTCGGTTCGAGCACAGCTCAGACACCGAGCGCGTTCTGCATTCTTCCCGTTCTTTCGAGTGCTGTAGGGAGAAAATGAGCTTCATGTGTTGGCATCGCGCCTGTGGGTGGGACGATCGCTTGGGGCAGCTTCGTTTCTTCTCCAAAATCGGCTTTGATGGCCTCCCATTGGATGCTTGGCAGCCGGAGGCCCTCAAGCAGGTCGTCAGTAGCCTTGGCGGCGAGCTGCTGGAAATCGTGCCACCGAGCGACAGATGGGTCATCGAGGTAAAGGCGTGGCTGAAAGATCCTAATGCCGTTCCTAAGATGTACGAGGTGCAGATTCCAAGCAGGGCAGGGCGACAGCTTTGCTGGAACCACCCGGTCATCATCCACCTAGAGGAGGTTCTGGAATCGGTACATGGCATTCATGGCCCTGAAGAGGCTGCCAGAAAGCGTCATCGTCGCCTACAGTGTTGGCCTGGAAGGATTGATGGCACAGGACCACCACCATTTCGCGACGGCGCACACAGTTTTGGTGGGGGAACCGGGCTTGGACGAGCTAGTGGTTCTGATTTCCCTTGAGTAAAGACAGAGCTCTAGTGAATTGTCGTGGTATGTGTGGCAATGAATTTGTAGTATGGAGAGCATAGCAGGAAGTTAGCATCGACTAAAAATGTGTAATACTTTGAATCAATGTAGTACGTGTGTGTAATAGTTTGAAGTAGTATGTGTGTGTAATAGCTTGAATCGATGTAGTATGTGTGGGTAATAAATTTGATGTAGTGTGTGTGTGTAATAGTTTGAATCGATGTAGTTGAACACCGTGCTTTATAATTTATGTGAATAACCAAGGACAACCTCATGAAAAGAGGGTGGTCTGGCAATGAGCAATGTCAATTCTGTGGATGCCAGGAAAATGCAGTCCATCTCCTCTTCAAGTACAAGGTAGCTACATTTGTAACACGTTGAACTGCAAGACCATTTTGCAGGCACCACAAGACAAATGAAAAATAGTTTACAGCACAGACAAAAGACGCAAAATCTGTAGTCTGGGATAAAAGGATGCCAGTTAACTGGATTGAACCACAACTAGTAATTGAGGGAAATAGATACTTGATAGTATTTTCTTACAATAGTAGTACTTCCATACAAAAGGGTCTTATACATGCACAAAAGTGGGCTAAACTTCCTACTAGTTTATAGAACAATTCGTCAGCATTTCATCTACAAAAGCCATTCTTCAGTATGAACTTAACTATTCTACACTGAAGAAACTACAGATCTCCACCATAAAAGTTGGCTGGCCAATTGCCTTGAGAGGACATAAGTTCTTTGATCATTTAACCCAAACTGATCTATTGCCTTCCCGCCAAACTACAAGAAATCTGCATCGTTCATGCACGAGCGATTTGCATGCACCACTCTCGGTTTAGTTGGACCATCCGCGCCGCCGCAATGATTTCTTCAAAACTGAAATTCGGCATCTCCTTCTCGAGATCGTAGGCACGTGTGAACTCGAAAACCTGAATTCCGAGGCTGAGCTGATGCCCGCCGCCGGCTTCGACTGTCGAACAATCTAGCATGCTGAGTGTAGACGCTTGGTTGCCACCACGGTATGGCCTCCGACGGTGCGTAGGATGGAGCGTCTTTGCCGTAGATGGCGTGCTCCCAGCGTCCCCCACTGAGGTAAGGTAGTCCGCGTTGAAGCGTGGACGCGAGAGCTCCTAGACCTTGGCGTTGCCCTATTCGAGGGTGTGTACCCTCGGCGGCATGCTCTTGTGAACAATTTGATACGGACCTTGTTCCCACTGCCTAGAGCATCCCGTAATGCCGCCGCGTGATTTCTCCACATCGCTCTCTTGGCCCTGCTTACCGCATCTGGCACCGACGCCGCCGCAGTCGCCGCCGCGGCCGATTCGGCACATTCGGGGAAATCATCCGCCTGGCAGGGCAATGGGAGACCGGCCTTGAAGTAGAGCTTCATGGCCTGCCTTAGAGGGGCTAAATACCCTAGTTTCCCTGGCTGTCGTGGCGGCGGCGACTGCTTAGGCAGGGCCATGTTACCCTAGTTGGTGCGGCGCGGAGGAGCTGCGTAAGGTGAACTGTGGTTAGTCGGAGAAGGGGAGTGAAAGACTGACAGTAGGTTTGGACTACGGGCACTCGTGAAAATAAACATTTCCCATTTCCTTAGAGGGTAATAATTCGACACTCGTTGCATTAATAGCTCAATCTTTATTTCCCTTCTCAGCATAAGAGTGAGAACGTATTAAAAAGATCGGTCGTGGCTATCCACCTCATCGGGCAATGTATCAGGAGAGGTAGGAGATGGGACCGGGTTTCATTTTAGAAATGTTGACAACTGTGCCCTTATGTTTCTACGATATTATTTATATACCACCATGTACCGTCGATTGTAGCAACAGCATCAGAAACAGGGGATAACGACGTGGTGTGTTTTAATTTTTTAAAGGGCATCAGAAACAGGGGATGCCAACGTGGCATGTTTTCTGACTGGCGGGCCCGCCCCCTCCACCTTTGACGGCGCGCACCAACACATTATTTTGCAATTTTCCATGTGGAACCTGAATTTCGGTGCTGAGCTGATGCCCATGTCGAACACAGAGAATTCTGAAAGAAGCTACTAAAAATAAATACTTTGAATTCTGAGAGTACTAAAATTAAGTACATTACAATTTTGTCGGAAAGGTAATACGCATACTGCTGATCGAAATAATATAAATATAGTACAAATTTCGACTTTGAAAAATAGACCTGAAAATGCTAGCAAATAACCTAGGATGAATATAGGATTCATTCTCCCCTATATATTTCATCGTCGTCAGCTAACGCGTGCTGCAACACATGTTTAGAGAACTCTCTCCATCTGCAATGTGCTACCAGTATCTCGTCTAGAGGGTAAGGCCTCGGTGTATGTTCCAGACTTAAGCCATACATTACCATTGTTGGTTCCTCTTCTCAGGCTTGAACCTCATGATCGTACAGTCTGATAAAATTCCTGTAGTATATGTAACCTGCTGTCAATGGAGATATACCGATTGTAACCAACGAATAGGGCACGACTTCCAATGTCACTGAAAGCCTCGAGAGAGCGGTTCTCCGTGTCCAACCGGTACAACACCGGTTGCCCTTTGGTGAAATCCCCGTTCAACACAAGAAGCAGATCACCATCTGACTCCACAAGGTAAAATTTGTAGGTTCCGCGTACTTGTACAAAGACTGGGGCTGAAATTATTTTGGCCATCGTGACAGTGCTCGCATGCTGCTCTAACTGGATGTTGGTCGACAAGATGTCTCCATTCTCAAGTAATGCATATACTTCCCCTCGAAATGCCGTCATGCAGACCAGAAGCATATCAGGAGGTGGCGAATACAATCCTTCTCCAAATGATCCATTGATTTGCCCCGTTGGGGTGCTCTCACCGGACCATGCAATATGATCTAGATAATCAGTGCAAACGAACACCATCGTCGGGGACTTCGTCATGATGACAGATTGCAAAAGATCAGATGGTATGTGTGCTTGAAACTCAGTGTTAGACTTATGAGTGATTGGGTTCAGAAGCCAAATCTGGTACGGCTCCACCCTCTGAGCAAGCACGATGACGCCACGAGAAACACCAACGAAGTAGAATATTTTGGAAGAAGATGGCATCAGTTAGCACTAAGATATTTACAATGGAAAATACCAATAAATATCGGATGTGAATGTGAACCTGCGATGGACATCCATTAGATTTGTCCTGAAGCAACGACCAGTGGCAAGGTTGAGGAACGTGAAGTCGCCAACGTTTGGAAGTGTGTGATCTATCATGATGCAGTTGTTCTGATAGAATTCGGGCACCTCTAAAGTGCGGCGCCAATCGGTGCAGACTTCCCACAAGCAGCATAGGTGTCGATGTACTCCTCTTTCTCCAGCAAGTAGTCGGCGATCTTGCGAAGTGGGTTGGCCAGGAGATCGGACCAAATCCTCTTCATCCGGCTACTGGCCATTGCTTACGTGTGGGAATGTTTTGATCGAGGAAGAAAGAAGAACTACCACCACGAGGAGAAGAAGAAGAGGATAATAGACGAGGGAGACGAAGCGGAACTTCCACTGCGAGGAGACGAGGAAACGGGGGAGAAGAAGCGGAACTCCCAATTCAAGTTTGGATCAACGGGCTTTTTCGGAACTAGCGCGTGAACCAGCCATGCACTGCATGCAAGTTTTGATCAAACAGACTGACATGTGGGACCTGCTAAAAATTCTGTGAAGTGCTCCCCGTGCATAGTGTGCTGACAGGCGGCATGTTTTCTGACTGGCGGGCCCGCCTCCTCCACCTTCGACGGTGCGCGTCCCGGGTTCGAGGGCTGGTGCCGCCCACCAACACATTATTGTGCAATTTTCCATGCTTTGTCGCAACGAGCTCCGCTCCGCTCCGCTCCTCTGCTCCTGCCGCCACCAGTCCGCTCAGTCGTGCACCACTCTCGTCGTCCCCTTGGGCCGTTGTCCTCCCACCCTCCCCTCCCTGCCATCCCCTCACGTCCCCTCCCCTCCCCGCCCTGTCTCCTTGCCGCCGCCAACCGCCCAGGCGCGTCTCGAAACGAAAACCGAGAGTCCGCCGTTGGGTTAGGGGCCCAACGACGCTGGTGATCCGGATCCCGCTCGGATATGGATCATGCGAGGCTTGAGAGCATGGATATGGGTCCTGCGCGTCTGGAGAGCACAAAATCTCCTTCAATTCTGGAGAGCACAGAGTACAACGAAACAGGGGGAGAGGAAGCGGGGTGTAGAGCTTTGGAGGTATGGAGCCCGGAGAAGGTGCCGTGCATCCATATTGAAGGGTAAGAACTGTGATTCCTCTTCTGCATACCCCAATTAGCGTTTCTAGTCATGTGGTGATGGCAAGGATATGTGTTGGTAACCGCAGGACGTCTGTATAGCTTGTCCTTGAGCATGATGCTTTGTCAGGTGAGCATGAAGGCACTGAAATGTGTGGCGGTGCGAATGATGATGAGAAAGCATATCCAGACGTGGTTGTTGACCCTGATAGGATGGAGAGTAGGGAATATTTGGTTGATTCGAACTTTGAGCCTGGCTATGGGACTGATGAGGAAGAGGAATGTGAATATGTGGAAATGGGATATAGATACGACGACGAAGACGTGGACAGGCCAGTGATACACTTTGACAGGGACAATCCTACAATTGATGAGGGGATTGCCTTTGATAATGTGGAGGACTACAGATATGTAGTTGTAACCTATGCAATCAGAGTTGGGTTCGAATTTATCATTAAAAAGAGCGACCAAAAGAGATTTAGGGTGCGCTGTAGGGAAAGTAATGTGTGTAAATGGAGATTACATGCATCTCCAATGCGGGGTGGACACCCATTTCAGGCTGCAATAGCTACATTTAGTTTCAGTCTTTCTCATATTTATTCTGTTGATAACTAGCTCTGAATTATTTGGATTCTTATCGAATGCAGATCAAAGTAAACACGAAGAAACACAACTGCCCTAATACTTCTTGAAGTGGTAAAATTAGACCGGCAACTACCAAGTGGATTGCTGCTACTGTACTTGACTAGGTGAGGTAGGATCATAACATTGGACCTGCTGAAATCAGAGCAAAGATTAGCAAAAAGTTTAACATGTTGATTCCTTACCACAAAGTCTTTGATGGGAAGGAGATGGCTCTAGACTTCATTCAAGGCAAGTGGAATGATAGTTTTCATATGTTGTATAGTTTCAAAGCTCAGGTAGAGAAAACATAACCTGGTAGTGTTGTTGACATCGATTACGAGGTTGTGAAAGGGAGAGAAAAGGTCTCGAGGGGGGTCAGGTATAAGCAGGCAGATAAGATATGCTTCAGGAGATGTTTTGTCTACCTGAAGGCATGCTGGAAGGGGTTCCTAGACGGCTGCAGGCCATACTTGGCAATACGCGCAACTTATTTAATAGGGAAGTTCAGGGGACATGTTGCTTCTGCTTATGCTTTGGATGCACATAATTGGCTTCTACCCGTAGCTTATGCTGTTCTTGAGGGTGAATCAAATGAAAGCTGGACATGGTTCATGCAGAGACTACGGGAAGTAATTGGTCACCCTGAAGGCTTGGTGATACACACCGGTGCATGCGAGAGTCTTGAGAATGTTGTTGATGCTGTGTTTCCTGGGCTTGAGCATATGGAATGCATGCGACACCTCGCTACTAACTTCACGAAGAAGTTCAAAGGAAAGATCTTTGAAGAGGACTTGTTGCGATCAGCATACACATATACCCCAGGCACGCATGCTACTTACTTGCATAACATGTATGTAGTGCCAAAGGTGAAAAAATACCTTGAAGAACATCATACCAAGCTATGGGCCAGAAGAAAGATTGGTGAGTTAAGCAAGGTGGATTTTGTTCGCAATAATTTGGCAGAGAGTTTCAATGATAAGATTTCGGGCATGAAGACACTTGGAATTGTTATTTTGTTGGATGCAATAAGACAGTGCATAATGGTGAAGATATATTTAAGGCCAAGAATTTGTGCAAGAAAATTTTTAGGCCATAAAATAGTTCCAAAGGTGGTTATGTTACTGAATGCAAGAACCAGGGCAATGAGAACGATAAAGATGAGGATGGTCAGAAGTTCCAGAACATTGGCTGAGGTTTATGCAGAATACAAGTGTGGAAGTGAACGAAGGTACACTATAGACATTGGAAACAAGACTTGTTCATGCAGGCAGTGGAAGATTACTGGTCTGCCATTTCACCATGCAATTTACTTCATCTTAAAGCTTAGAGGTAACGGAGCTGAAATAGAGAACTATGTCGACAACTATTTCTCCGTGGACAAGTTTGCTACAACTTATGCAGAAAACGTACCACCTATGGCCGATGAAAATGATTGGGAGATTGGTGATCCAGGGTTCAAACTTCAACCACCAGTTCTTAGGAGGCTGCCTGGGAGGCCTAGAAAGCTAAGGATCAAAGCCTCCACCGATAAAGGTCCAAGGCTGGGAGCTAGGAAAAGGAAATGCAAATGTTGTGGCGGATTCGGCCATATCAAGAGGTTGTGCAAAAACCCAGTTACATATGATATTGTCCCTGATCACACCCCAATGGCAGAAAATGAGTCTTCTCAGCCAGAACTGGCGGAAGAGCAGCGCGAAGACGGTGATGAGCACTCGGAGGAAAACATAAGCAAGCAGCCAATTTATGAAGAAGTGGAGGTGCTGGCGAGAAAAGGGTGTGAAAAGAAACAAAAGGGTAAGCGGAACAAGGAGGAAAGGGCAAATAATGGAGGTGTATTAGAATATGAAGAAGTTGCAGGGGTGATTGAGGTTGTTCTTGAGGATCTTTCAGCTAACTGTAGGAGAAATAATAAATCCCTGCCAATTTCATCTTTGTACGATTCTCCGGTTGAAAGGTACGCTTAAAAATTGTTTTATTTGCCATTTTATCATTTTTTTATCCTCATCAATTGATTCTTAATGCAGCGTGGGCTAGCATATTAATAAGAGGAGCAGAAAGATGCGGACACAGTAACGTATGTTGAATTATATCATTGAAACTAAACTAGCCGTGTCGTCTTTATTTATATTTGCGCGTGCAACGTGTCTGTGATGGGGTCATGTGGACCAAATTACAATTTTTTTAAATATTATTACATTAATGTTTTACCTGCGTTTGGACGTGGCTACTAGTTCCCATCTCCCTTGCATTCCCATATCCTCCGGCGCACTCCAGAATTATGGCTATGCCATCAAGTAGCAGAGTCAGCGTATTGTCCCATCAGATATTTGTTTGTTCAGAATTTCACGACTTTTGATTAGTTTGAAAGACAGAGAAACATAAAACATGTATCTAGACATGTTTTGGGTATAGACACATTTATTAAATATCTAAAAAAACTAAGTCAGTTATATCTGAACAGGAGTAGTACACTATTACAATACGCTCGATCCCTTCTCCTCTGGCGCACTCCAAATTATGGCTGTGCCATCAAGTGCTGGTAGCAGAGTCAGCGTATTGTCCCATCAGATATGCAGGAACAAGCGAACTTTATTTTTAGGATCGGACGAGTTTCGATCGACTAGTTTTAAAGAAAAAGACAACTAAAACATGGCCAACATATATAGATTATGACGATAATCGACCATGACTTGAGTGACCCAGATCCAAAGAGCGCATTAAGATACCGTACATAGATTTAATTTATACTTAAGTGGCCCTAATCGACTATGAATCTCCCGCAGTCTCCATCATTGACAACGTTGTCCGCGTCGCCGCCAACCTCCTCCGCGTCGGAATCGATGCCAACGTTCCCGGCAGCGTTCCACCTCCTCATGGATTCTTCACGGCGCGCTGCATCGATAACGGTGGAGGTCGTACGCCCAGGCACTGCCTAGAAGCGATGTCTCCCTTAAGGGTTGCGCAGATCTGGGTGGACCTCCCGCCGGTGGGTTCCGCACAGCCCAATCAACGCAACCCACTCCTTCTTGAAAAGCTTTCGCCAGTACGCGCTCGTACCCGAGTACTGCGCTATTGCCCTCTTCCGCTCCGACAGCTGGCAGCGGCGCTCCTCGATCTACATCGCCAACGCGTTGTCGCGCAAGAGCGGCGCGACAGGAACCCCGACGTAGCTGAGCTTGAAGCCGGCCAGAAGCCTCGCGAACGGCGGCGCGAGTATGTCGTAGTGGGTGAACATCTGAGCATCGTGCAAGCTGAGTTTGGTCCTCTCCTTCTCCATGTCGATGAAGGAACACGGTCTGATCTTTGGCCCCGAGGTTAAGGGGATAAGGGTAAGGACGTTGGCCCAGCGTAGTTGCCACGGCCAATCAGTTCGCAGAATAGACTTCTCACGGATCGCCCTCGCGAAGGACATCACTATCGTCCACGCACCCCGATCCAACAGCGCCTAACAACCAGGGATCGGGTCTTCTAGAAGCCCAGAGTGGTTGCTGGTTAGCTCTGCGTCCCGATCGTGTGTGGCCAACGGCTGTAGTTGAAAATAATACACATTTCAATGACACTAGTGGATAAATATGTTGTCTCTGAATAGAACACACATCCAATGACTCTAGCTGTGCTTAATGAGAAGAACACACATTTCAATGACACCGGTGGATCCATATGTGGTATGTGAAAAGAATAGTCATGAAATGACTCCAGTTGTTGTTAGTAAAAAGAACACACATGCAATGACACTGGTGGATCCATATGTGGATTGTGAAAAGAACACACATGCAATGACACTGGTGGATCCATATGTGGTATGTGAAAAGAACACACATGCAATGACTCTGGTTGTTGTTAGTAAAAAGAACACATATGCAATGACACTGGTGGATCCATGTGTGGTCTCTAAAGAGAACACACATTTCAATGCCTCTAGTTGGTGTTAATAAAAAGAACACACATGCAATGACACTGGTGGATCCATGTGTGGTCTCTGAAGAGAACACACATGCAATGACTCTGGTTGTTGTTAGTAAAAATAACACGCATGCAATGACACTGGTGGATCCATGTGTGGTCTCTTAACAGAACATACATTTCAATGACTCCAGTTGTAGTTAATAAAAAGAACACACATGCAATGACACTGGTGGATCCGTGTGTGGTCTCTGAAGAGAAAACACATGCAATGACTCTGGTTGTTGTTACTAAAAATAACACACATGCAATGACACTAGTGGATCCATGTGTGGTCTCTGTAGAGATCACACATTTCAATGACACTGGTGGATCCATACGTGGTATGTGAAAAGAACAGTCATGAAATGACTCCAGTTGTTGTTAGTAAAAAGAACACACATGCAATGACACTGGTGGATCCATAGGTGGATTGTGAAAAGAACACACATGCAATGACACTGGTGGATCCATATGTGGTATGTGAAAAGAACACACATTTCAATGACTCTGGTTGTTGTTAGTAAAAAGAACACACATGCAATGACACTGGTGGATCCATAGGTGGATTATCAAAAGAGCACACATGCAATGACACTGGTGGATCCATATGTGGTATGCGAAAAGAACACACATTCAATGACTCCAATTGTTGTTAGTAAAAAGAACACACATGCAATGACACTGGTGGATCCATAGGTGGATTATGAAAAGAACACACATGCGATGACACTGGTGGATCCATATGTGGTATGTGAAAAGAACACACATTTCAATGACTCTAGTTGTTGTTAGTAAAAAGAACACACATGCAATGACACTAGTGGATCCATAGGTGGATTGTGAAAAGAGCACACATGCAATGACACTGGTGGATACATATATGAATTGTGAAAAGAACACACATGCAATGACACTGGTGGATCCATATGTGGTATGTGAAAAGAACACACATGCAATGACACTGGTGGATCCATGTGTGGTCTCTAAAGAGAACACACATTTCAATGACTCCAGTTGTTGTTAATAAAAAGAACACACATGCAATGACATTGGTGGATCCATGTGTGGTCTCTAAAGAGAACACACATGCAATGACTCTGGTTGTTGTTAGTAAAAATAACACACATGCAATGACACTAGTGGATCCATGTGTGGTCTCTAAAGAGAACACACATTTCAATTACTCTGGTTGTTGTTAGTAAAAAGAACACACATGCAATGACACTGGTGGATCCATGTGTGGTCTCTGAAAGAACACACATGCAATGACTCTGGTTGTTGTTTGTAAAAAGAACACAAATGCAATGACACTGGTGGATCCATATGTGATATGTGAAAAGAACAAACATTTCAATGACTCTCGTTGTTGTTAGTAAAAAGAACACATATGCAATGACACTGGTGGATCCATAGGTGGATTGTGAAAAGAGCACACATGCAATGACTCTGGTTGTTGTTAGTAAAAAGAGCACACATGCAATGACACTGGTGGATCCATATGTGGTATGTGAAAAAAAAACACCTGCAATGACTCTAGTTGTTGTTAGGAAAAAGAACGCACATGCAATGACACTGGTGGATCCATATGTGGTATGTGAAAATAACACACATTTCAATAACTATGGTTGTTGTTAGTAAAGAGAACACACATGCAATGACACTGGTGGATCCATAGGTGGATTGTGAAAAGAGCACACATGCAATTACTCTCGTTGTTGTTAGTAAAAAGGGGACACATGCAATGACAACGGTGGATCCATATGTGGTATGTGAAAAGAACACACATGCAATGACTCTGGTTGTTGTTAGTAAAAAGAACACACATGCAATGACACTGGTGGATCCATGTGTGTTGACTCTCGTTGTTGTTAGTAAATAGAGCACACATGCAATGACACTGGTGGATCCATAGGTGGATAGTAAAAAGAGCACACATGGAATGACACTTGTGGATCCATATGTGGTATGTGAAAAGAACACACATGCAATGACTCTAGTTGTTGTTAGTAAAAAGAACACACATGCAATGACACTGGTGGATCCATGTGTGGTCTCTAAAGAGAACACACATTTCAATGACTCCAGTTGTTGTTAATAAAAAGAACACACATGCAATGACACTTGTGGATCCATTTGTGGTCTCTGAGGAGAACACACATGCAATGACTCTGGTTGTTGTTAGTAAAAATAACACACATGCAATGACACTAGTGGATCCATGTGTGGTCTCTAAAGAGAACACACATTTCAATGACTCTGGTTGTTGTTAGTAAAAATAACACAAATGCAATGACACTGGTGGATCCATATGTGGTATGTGAAAAGAACACACATTTCAATGACTCTCGTTGTTGTTAGTAAAAAGAACACACATGCAAAGACACTGGTGGATCCATAGGTGGATTGTGAAAAGAGCACACATGCAATGACTCTGGTTGTTGTTAGTAAAAAGAGCACACATGCAATGACACTGGTGGATCCATATGTGGTGTGTGAAAAGAACACACATTTCGATGACTCTGGTTGTTGTTAGTAAAAAGAACACACATGCAATGACACTGGTGGATCCATAGGTGGATTCTGAAAAGACCACACATGCAATGACAACGGTGGATCCAAATGTGGTATGTGAAAAGAACACACATGCAATGACTCTTGTTGTTGTTAGTAAAAAGAACACACATGCAATGACACTAGTGGATCCATAGGTGGATTGTGAAAAGAGCACACATGCAATAGCTCTGGTTGTTGTTAGTAAAAAGAGCACACATGCAATTACACTGGTGGATCCATATGTGGTATGTGAAAAGAACACACATGCAACGACTCTAGTTGTTGTTAGTAAAAAGAACATATATGCAATGACACTGGTGGATTCATAGGTGTACTGTGAAAAGAACACACATGCAATGACACTGGTGGATCCATATGTGGTATGTGAAAAGAACACACATGCAATGAGTCTGGTAGTTGTTAGTAAAAAGAACACACATGCAATGACACTAGTGGATCCATAGGTGGATTGTGAAAAGAGCACACATGCAATGGCTCTGGTTGTTGTTAGTAAAAAGAGCACACATGCAATTACACTGGTGGATCCATATGTGGTATGTGAAAATAACACACATGCAATGGCTCTGGTTGTTGTTAGTAAAAAGAACACACATGCAATGACTCCGGTTGTTGTTAGTAAAAAGAGCACACATGCAATGACAATGGTGGATCCATAGGTGGATAGTAAAAAGAGCACACATGCAATAACATTGGTGGATCCATATGTGGTATGTGAAAAGAACAGTCATGAAATGACTCCAGTTGTTGTTAGTAAAAAGAACACACATGCTATGACCTTGGTTTATCCATAGGTGGATTGTGGAAAGAACACACATGCAATGACACTGGTTGTTGTTACTAAAAAGAACACACATGCAATGACACTCGTGGATCCATATGTCGTATGTGAAAATAACACACATTTCAATGACTCCAGTTGTTGTTAATAAAAAGAACACACATGCAATGACACTGGTGGATCCATGTGTGGTCTCTAAAGAGAACACACATGCAATGACTCTAGTTGTTGTTAGTAAACATAACACACATGCAATGACACTAGTGGAACATCTGTGGTCTCTGAAGAGAACACACATTTCAATGACTTTGGTTGTTGTTAGTAAAAATAACACACATGCAATGACACTGGTGGATCCATGTGTGGTCTCTGAAGAGAACACACATGCAATGACTCTGGTTGTTGTTAGTAAAAAGAACACACATGCAATGACACTGGTGGATCCATATGTGGTATGTGAAAAGAACACACATTTCAATGACTCTCGTTGTTGTTAGTAAAAAGAACACACATGCAAAGACACTTGTGGACCCATAGGTGGATTGTGAAAAGAGCACACATGCAATGAATCTGGTTGTTGTTAGTAAAAAGAGCACACATGCAATGACACTGGTGGATCCATATGTGGTATGTGAAAAGAACACACATGCAATGACTCTGGTTGTTGTTAGTAAAAAGAACACACATGCAATGACACTAGTGGATCCATATGTGGTATGTGAAAATAACACACATTTCGATGACTCTGGTTGTTGTTAGTAAAAAGAACACACATGCAATGACACTGGTGGATCCATAGGTGGATTCTGAAAAGAGCACACATGCAATGACTCTGGTTGTTGTTAGTAAAAAGAGCACACATGCAATGACAACGGTGGATCCAAATATGGTATGTGAAAAGAACACACATGCAATGACTCTGGTTGTTGTTTGTAAAAAGAACACACATGCAATGACACTAGTGGATCCATAGGTGGATTGTGAAAACAGCACACATGCAATAGCTCTAGTTGTTGTTAATAAAAAGAGCACACATGCGATTACACTAGTGGATCCATATGTGGTATGTGAAAAGAACACACATGCAATGAGTCTGGTTGTTGTTAGTAAAAAGAACACACATGCAATGACACTAGTGGATCCATAGGTGGATTGTGAAAAGACCACACATGCAATGGCTCTGGTTGTTGTTAATAAAAAGAGCACACATGCAATTACACTGGTGGATCCATATGTGGTATGCGAAAATAACACACATGCAATGACTCTGGTTGTTGTTAGTAAAAAGAACACACATGCAATGACTCCGGTTGTTGTTAGTAAAAAGAGCACACATGCAATGACACTGGTGGATCCATAGGTGGATAGTAAAAAGAGCACACATGCAATAACACTGGTGGATCCATATGTGGTATGTGAAAAGAACAGTCATGAAATGACTCCAGTTGTTGTTAGTAAAAAGAAGACACATGCTATGACCTTGGTTTATCCATAGGTGGATTGTGAAAAGAACACACATGCAATGACACTGGTTGTTGTTAGTAAAAACAACACACATGCAATGAGACTAGTGGATCCATATGTGGTATGTGATAAGAACACACATGCAATGACTCTAGTTGTTGTTAGTAAAAAGAACACATATGCAATGACACTGGTGGATACATAGGTGGACTGTGAAAAGAACACACATGCAATGACACTGGTGGATCCATATGTGGTATGTGAAAAGAACACACATTTCAATGACTGTGGTTATTGTTAGTAAAAAGAACACACATGCAATGACACTGGTGGATCCATAGGTGGATTATGAAAAGAACACACATGCAATGACATTGGTGGATCCATATGTGGTATGTGAAAAGAACACACATTTCAATGACTCTAGTCGTTGTTAGTAAAAAGAACACACATGCAATGACACTGGTGGATCCATAGGTCGATTGTGAAAAGGGCACACATGCAATGACACTGGTGGATCCATATGTGGTATGTCAAAAGAACACACATGCAATGACTCTGGTTGTTGTTAGTAAAAAGAACACACATGCAATGACACTGGTGGATCCATATGTGGATTTTGAAAAGAACACACATGCAATGTCACTGGTGGATCCATATGTGGTATGTGAAAAGAACACACATTCAATGACTCTGGTTGTTGTTAGTAAAAAGAACACACATGCA
>CAJUXJ010000251.1:0-12996 GCA_910589775.1 Avena eriantha
TATCGAATTTTATGGTCATTATAAATCGCCCTGCAACCCCAAACTGTGGGAAATAGCTCAATGAAACGGCCATAAAACGCGAAAACGACGAGTTTTTGGTCAGAACTCACAAACATGTATCGGGTCATATGGTCTTTCTAAATCTCTCCTATAGCCCCAATTATGGGGCAATAGCTATGAAACGGCCATAAATCCTAAAACGACGAGTTTTATGTCAGATCTCTCAAACATGTATATGATCATATGGTCGTTCTAAATCTCCTCTATAGCGCAAAACTATGGAAATAGCTCATGAAAACGGTCATAAAGCGCGAAAAACAGAGAGTTTAGGTCATAACTTTAGAACATATATCGGATTTTATGGTCGGTTATAAATCGCCCGGTAACCCCAAACTGTGGGAAATAAACTCGTGAAAACGGCCTTTAAACGCTGAAACCACAAGTTTTTTGGTTCATACCTCCAAACATGTGTGTTGGGTCATATGGGTCATCTTAAATCTCCTTACAGCCCTAAAACTATCGGCAATAGCTCATGAAAACAGGCTATAAAGCGTGAAAACGGTGAGTTTTTTGTCATAACTCTCAAACATGTAGCTGGTCTTACGGTCATTATAAATCGCCCTGGAACCCCCAAAACTATGGGCACTATCTCATGAAAACGACCATAAAGCGTGAAAACCACGAGTTTTGGTCATAACTGTCAAACATGTATCGGGTCTTATCGTTATAAATCGTCCTGCAAACCCAAAACTATGGGAAATAGCTCATGAAAATGGCCATAAAACGGAAAACGACGAGTTTTTGGTTCATAACTCACCAACATGTGTCGGGTCATATGGACATTCTAAATCTCCCTACAACCCCAAAACTATGGGCAATAGCTCATGAAATGGCCGTAAAGCCCGAAAACGGCGAGTTTTGGTCATAACTCTGCAAACATGTATCGGGTCTTATGGTCAGTTGTATATTCGCCCGCGAATCCTATAATAGTGGGTAATATCTCATGAAATACGACCATAAAGCCTGAAAACTACGAGTTTTTTGGTCATATCTCTCAAACATGTAGTTGGTTTTACGGGCGTTATAAATCGCCCTGGAACCCCAAAACTATGGGCAATAGCTCATGAAAGCGGCCATAAATCCTAAAAACTATGAGTTTTATGTCAGACCTCTCAAACATGTATATGATCATATGGTCGTTCTAAATCTCCCTATAGCCCCAAAACTATGGGCAATAGCTCATGAAAACGGCCATAAAGCGCGAAAACGCAGAGTTTTGGTCTTAACTGTAAAAACATGTATCAGGTCTTATGGTCGTTATAAATCGCCCTGTAACCCCAAAACTGTGGGAAATAGCTCATGAAAACGGCCATAAAACCGCGAAAACCAAAGTTTTTTGGTCATAACTGACAAACATTTGTTGGGTCATATGGTCGGTCTAAATCTCCCTACAGCCCCCAAAACTATAAACAATAGCTCATGTAATACGGCCATAAAGCGTGAAAACGGCGAGTTTTTGGTCATAACTCTCAAACATGTATCGGGTCTTATGAACGTTGTAAATCGCCCGTGAATCCTATAACAGTGGGCAATATCTCATGGAAACGACCCTAACGCCTGAAAACTACGAGTTTTTGGTCATATCTCTCAAACAAGTAGCTGGTCTTACGGTCATTATAAATCGCCCTGGAACCCCAAAGCTATGGGCAATATCTCATGAAAATGGCCATAAATCCTAAAAACAATGAGTTTTTCGTCATATTTCTCAAACATGTATATGATCTGATGCTCGTTATAAATTGTCCTAGAACCCCGAAACTATGGGCAATAGCTCATGAAAACGGCCATAAAGCCTAAAAACTACGAGTTTTCGGTCATATCTCTCAAACATGTATCTGGTCTTATGGTCGTTATAAATCACCCTGTTACCCCCAAACTGTGGGAAATAACTCATGAAAACGGCCATAAAACGCGAAAACCACAAGTTTTTGGTCATAACTCACAAACATGTGTTGAGTCATATGGTCGTTCTAAATCTCCCTAGAGCCCCAAAACTGTGGGCAATAACTCATGAAAATGACCATAAAGCGCGAAAACGGCGAGTTTTGGTCATAACTCTCAAACATGTATCGGGTCTTATAGTCATTGCCCACTAATCCTATAATAGTGGGCAATATCTCATGAAAACAGCCATAAATCCTGAAAACTACCAGTTTTTGGTCATATCCCTCAAGCATGTAGCTGGTCTTATGGTTATTATAAATCGCACTAGAACCACAAAATTATGGGCAATATCTCATGAAAACGGCCATCAATCCTTAAAACTATGATTTTTTCGTCACTTCTCTCAAACATGTATATGATCTTATGGTCGTTATAAGTCACCCTGGAACCCAAAACTATGGGAAATAGATCATGAAAACGGCCATAGAGCGTCAAAACCACGAGTTTTTGGTCATATCTCTCAAACATGTATCTTGTCTGATGGTCGTTATAAATCTCCCTGTAACCCCAAAACTATGGGCAATATCTCATGGAAACGACCCTAAAGCCTGAAAACCACAAGTTTTTGGTCATAACTCACAAACATGTGTTGGGTCATATGGTCGTTCTAAATCGCCCTACAACCCCAAAACTATGGGCAATAGCTCATGAAAACGTCCATAAAGCGCGAAAACGGCGAGTTTTTGGTCATCAATCTTAAACATGTATCAGGTCTTTGGTCATTATAAACCGCCCTACAACCCCAAAACCGTGGGAAATAGCTCATGAAAACGGCCATTAAACGCGAAAACGACGAGTTTTTGGTCATAACTCACAAAAATGTATCGGGTCATATGGTCGTTCTAAATCTCCCTATAGCCCCAAAATTATGGGCAATAGCTCATGAAAACGGCCATAAATCCTAAAAACGACAAGTTTTATGTCAGATCTCTCAAACATGTATATGATGATATGGTCGTTCTAAATCTCCCTATAGCGCCAAAACTATGGGAAATAGCTCATGAAAACGGTCATAAAGCGCGAAAACAGAGAGTTTTAGGTCATAACCGTAGAACATATATCGAATTTTATGGTCATTATAAATCGCCCTGCAACCCCAAAACTGTGGGAAATAGCTCATGAAAACGGCCATAAAACGCGAAAACGACGAGTTTTTGGTCATAACTCACAAACATGTATCGGGTCATATGGTCGTTCTAAATCTCCCTATAGCCCCCAAATTATGGGCAATAGCTCATGAAAACGGCCATAAATCCTAAAAACGACGAGTTTTATGTCAGATCTCTCAAACATGTATATGATCATATGGTCGTTCTAAATCTCCCTATAGCGCCAAAACTATGGGAAATAGCTCATGAAAACGGTCACAAAGCGCGAAAACAGAGAGTTTTAGGTCATAACTTTAGAACATATATCGGATTTTATGGTCGTTATAAATCGCCCTGTAACCCCAAAATTGTGGGAAATAACTCGTGAAAACGGCCTTTAAACGCTAAAACCACAAGTTTTTGGTCATACCTCACAAACATGTGTTGGGTCATATGGTCATTCTAAATCTCCTTACAGCCCTAAAACTATCGGCAATAGCTCATGAAAACAGCAATAAAGCGTGAAAACGGTGAGTTTTTTGTCATAACTCTCAAACATGTAGCTGGTCTTACGGTCATTATAAATCGCCCTGGAACCCCAAAACTATGGGCAATATCTCATGAAAACGACCATAAAGCGTGAAAACCACGAGTTTTTGGTCATAACTGTCAAACATGTATCGGGTCTTATCGTTATAAATCGTCCTGCAACCCAAAACTATGGGAAATAGCTCATGAAAATGGCCATAAAACGGAAAACGACGAGTGTTTGGTATAACTCACCAACATGTGTCGGGTTATATGGACATTCTAAATCTCCATACAACCCCAAAACTATGGGCAATAGCTCATGAAAATGGCCGTAAAGCACAAAAACGGCGAGTTTTTGGTCATAACTCTACAAACATGTATCGGGTCTTATAGTCATTGTAAATTGCCCGCGAATCCTATAATATTGGGTAATATCTCATGAAAATAGCCATAAATCCTGAAAACTATGATTTTTTGGTCATGTCTCTCAAACATGTAGATGTTCTTACGGTCATATAAATCGCCCTGGAACCACAAAATTATGGGCCATAGCTCATGAAAACGGCCATAAATCGTAAAAACTATGAGTTTTTCGTCAGATCTCTACAACATGTATATGATCTGATGGTCGTTATAAGTCGCCCTGGAACCCCGGAACTATGGGTAATAGCTCATAAAAACGGCCATAAAGCCTAAAATCTACGAGTTTTTGGTCATATATCTCAATCATGTATCGGGTCTTATGGTCGTTATATATCGCCCTGCAACCCGAAAACAGTGGGAAATAGCTCATGAAAACGGCCATAAAACTAGAAAACGACGAGTTTTTGGTCATAACTAACAAACATGTATCGGGTCATATGGTCGTTCTAAATCTCCCTACAACCCCAAAACTATGGGCAATAGCTCATGAAAACAGCCATAAAGCGCGAAAACAATGAGTTTTTGGTCATAACTCTCAAACATGTATCGGGTCTTATGGTCGTTGTATATCGCTCGTGAATCCTATAACAGTGGGCAATATCTCATGAAAACGACCATAAAGCCTGAAAACTACGAGTTTTTGGTCATATCTCTCAAACATGTAGTTGGTTTTACGGTCGTTATAAATCGCCCTGGAACCCCAAAACTATGGGCAATAGCTCATGAAAGCGGCCATAAATCCTAAAAACTATGAGTTTTATGTCAGACCTCTCAAACATGTATATGATCATATGGTCGTTCTAAATCTCCCTATAGCCCCAAAACTATGGGCAATAGCTCATGAAAACGGCCATAAAGCGCGAAAACGCAGAGTTTTTGGTCTTAACTGTAAAACATGTATCAGGTCTTATGGTCGTTATAAATCGCCCTGTAACCCCAGAACTGTGGGAAATAGCTCATGAAAACGGCCATAAAACGCGAAAACCAAAAGTTTTTGGTCATAACTGACAAACATTTGTTGGGTCATATGGTCGTTCTAAATCTCCCTACAGCCCCAAAACTATAAACAATAGCTCATGAATACGGCCATAAAGCGTGAAAACGGCGAGTTTTTGGTCATAACTCTCAAACATGTATCGGGTCTTATGAACGTTGTAAATCGCCCGTGAATCCTATAACAGTGGGCAATATCTCATGGAATCGACCCTAACGCCTGAAAACTACGAGTTTTTGGTCATATCTCTCAAACAAGTAGCTGGTCTTACGGTCATTATAAATCGCCCTGGAACCCCAAAGCTATGGGCAATATCTCATGAAAATGGCCATAAATCCTAAAAACAATGAGTTTTTCGTCATATTTCTCAAACATGTATATGATCTGATGCTCGTTATAAATTGTCCTAGAACCCCGAAACTATGGGCAATAGCTCATGAAAACGGCCATAAAGCCTAAAAACTACGAGTTTTCGGTCATATCTCTCAAACATGTATCTGGTCTTATGGTCGTTATAAATCACCCTGTTACCCCCAAACTGTGGGAAATAACTCATGAAAACGGCCATAAAACGCGAAAACCACAAGTTTTTGGTCATAACTCACAAACATGTGTTGAGTCATATGGTCGTTCTAAATCTCCCTAGAGCCCCAAAACTGTGGGCAATAACTCATGAAAATGACCATAAAGCGCGAAAACGGCGAGTTTTGGTCATAACTCTCAAACATGTATCGGGTCTTATAGTCATTGCCCACTAATCCTATAATAGTGGGCAATATCTCATGAAAACAGCCATAAATCCTGAAAACTACCAGTTTTTGGTCATATCCCTCAAGCATGTAGCTGGTCTTATGGTTATTATAAATCGCACTAGAACCACAAAATTATGGGCAATATCTCATGAAAACGGCCATCAATCCTTAAAACTATGATTTTTTCGTCACTTCTCTCAAACATGTATATGATCTTATGGTCGTTATAAGTCACCCTGGAACCCAAAACTATGGGAAATAGATCATGAAAACGGCCATAGAGCGTCAAAACCACGAGTTTTTGGTCATATCTCTCAAACATGTATCTTGTCTGATGGTCGTTATAAATCTCCCTGTAACCCCAAAACTATGGGCAATATCTCATGGAAACGACCCTAAAGCCTGAAAACCACAAGTTTTTGGTCATAACTCACAAACATGTGTTGGGTCATATGGTCGTTCTAAATCGCCCTACAACCCCAAAACTATGGGCAATAGCTCATGAAAACGTCCATAAAGCGCGAAAACGGCGAGTTTTTGGTCATAACTCTTAAACATGTATCAGGTCTTTGGTCATTATAAACCGCCCTACAACCCCAAAACCGTGGGAAATAGCTCATGAAAACGGCCATTAAACGCGAAAACGACGAGTTTTTGGTCATAACTCACAAAAATGTATCGGGTCATATGGTCGTTCTAAATCTCCCTATAGCCCCAAAATTATGGGCAATAGCTCATGAAAACGGCCATAAATCCTAAAAACGACAAGTTTTATGTCAGATCTCTCAAACATGTATATGATGATATGGTCGTTCTAAATCTCCCTATAGCGCCAAAACTATGGGAAATAGCTCATGAAAACGGTCATAAAGCGCGAAAACAGAGAGTTTTAGGTCATAACCGTAGAACATATATCGAATTTTATGGTCATTATAAATCGCCCTGCAACCCCAAAACTGTGGGAAATAGCTCATGAAAACGGCCATAAAACGCGAAAACGACGAGTTTTTGGTCATAACTCACAAACATGTATCGGGTCATATGGTCGTTCTAAATCTCCCTATAGCCCCCAAATTATGGGCAATAGCTCATGAAAACGGCCATAAATCCTAAAAACGACGAGTTTTATGTCAGATCTCTCAAACATGTATATGATCATATGGTCGTTCTAAATCTCCCTATAGCGCCAAAACTATGGGAAATAGCTCATGAAAACGGTCACAAAGCGCGAAAACAGAGAGTTTTAGGTCATAACTTTAGAACATATATCGGATTTTATGGTCGTTATAAATCGCCCTGTAACCCCAAAACTGTGGGAAATAACTCGTGAAAACGGCCTTTAAACGCTAAAACCACAAGTTTTTGGTCATACCTCACAAACATGTGTTGGGTCATATGGTCATTCTAAATCTCCTTACAGCCCTAAAACTATCGGCAATAGCTCATGAAAACAGCAATAAAGCGTGAAAACGGTGAGTTTTTTGTCATAACTCTCAAACATGTAGCTGGTCTTACGGTCATTATAAATCGCCCTGGAACCCCAAAACTATGGGCAATATCTCATGAAAACGACCATAAAGCGTGAAAACCACGAGTTTTTGGTCATAACTGTCAAACATGTATCGGGTCTTATCGTTATAAATCGTCCTGCAACCCAAAACTATGGGAAATAGCTCATGAAAATGGCCATAAAACGGAAAACGACGAGTGTTTGGTCATAACTCACCAACATGTGTCGGGTCATATGGACATTCTAAATCTCCCTACAACCCCAAAACTATGGGCAATAGCTCATGAAAATGGCCGTAAAGCACGAAAACGGCGAGTTTTTGGTCATAACTCTCAAACATGTATCGGGTCTTATGGTCATTGTAAATTGCCCTGCGAATCCTATAATATTGGGTAATATCTCATGAAAATAGCCATAAATCCTGAAAACTATGATTTTTTGGTCATGTCTCTCAAACATGTAGATGTTCTTACGGTCATATAAATCGCCCTGGAACCACAAAATTATGGGCCATAGCTCATGAAAACGGCCATAAATCGTAAAAACTATGAGTTTTTCGTCAGATCTCTACAACATGTATATGATCTGATGGTCGTTATAAGTCGCCCTGGAACCCTGGAACTATGGGCAATTGCTCATAAAAACGGCCATAAAGCCTAAAATCTACGAGTTTTTGGTCATATATCTCAATCATGTATCGGGTCTTATGGTCGTTATATATCGCCCTGCAACCCGAAAACAGTGGGAAATAGCTCATGAAAACGGCCATAAAACTAGAAAACGACGAGTTTTTGGTCATAACTAACAAACATGTATCGGGTCATATGGTCGTTCTAAATCTCCCTACAACCCCAAAACTATGGGCAATAGCTCATGAAAACAGCCATAAAGCGCGAAAACAATGAGTTTTTGGTCATAACTCTCAAATATGTATCGGGTCTTATGGTCGTTGTATATCGCCTCGTGAATCCTATAACAGTGGGCAATATCTCATGAAAACGACCATAAAGCCTGAAAACTACGAGTTTTTGGTCATATCTCTCAAACATGTAGTTGGTTTTACGGTCGTTATAAATCGCCCTGGAACCCCCAAAACTATGGGCAATAGCTCATGAAAGCGGCCATAAATCCTAAAAACTATGAGTTTTATGTCAGACCTCTCAAACATGTATATGATCATATGGTCGTTCTAAATCTCCCTATAGCCCCAAACTATGGGCAATAGCTCATGAAAACGGCCATAAAGCGCGAAAACGCAGAGTTTTTGGTCTTAACTGTAAAACATGTATCAGGTCTTATGGTCGTTATAAATCGCCCTGTAACCCCAGAACTGTGGGAAATAGCTCATGAAAACGGCCATAAACGCGAAAACCAAAAGTTTTTGGTCATAACTGACAAACATTTGTTGGGTCATATGGTCGTTCTAAATCTCCCTACAAGCCCCAAAACTATAAACAATAGCTCATGAATATGGCCATAAAGCGTGAAAACGGCGAGTTTTTGGTCATAACTCTCAAACATGTATCGGGTCTTATGAACGTTGTAAATCGCCCGTGAATCCTATAACAGTGGGCAATATCTCATGGAATCGACCCTAACGCCTGAAAACTACGAGTTTTTGGTCATATCTCTCAAACAAGTAGCTGGTCTTACGGTCATTATAAATCGCCCTGGAACCCCAAAGCTATGGGCAATATCTCATGAAAATGGCCATAAATCCTAAAAACAATGAGTTTTCGTCACTATTTCTCAAACATGTATATGATCTGATGCTCGTTATAAATTGTCCTAGAACCCCGAAACTATGGGCAATAGCTCATGAAAACGGCCATAAAGCCTAAAAACTACGAGTTTTCGGTCATATCTCTCAAACATGTATCTGGTCTTATGGTCGTTATAAATCACCCTGTTACCCCCCAAACTGTGGGAAATAACTCATGAAAACGGCCATAAAACGCGAAAACCACAAGTTTTTGGTCATAACTCACAAACATGTGTTGAGTCATATGGTCGTTCTAAATCTCCCTAGAGCCCCAAAACTGTGGGCAATAACTCATGAAAATGACCATAAAGCGCGAAAACGGCGAGTTTTGGTCATAACTCTCAAACATGTATCGGGTCTTATAGTCATTGCCCACTAATCCTATAATAGTGGGCAATATCTCATGAAAACAGCCATAAATCCTGAAAACTACCAGTTTTTGGTCATATCCCTCAAGCATGTAGCTGGTCTTATGGTTATTATAAATCGCACTAGAACCACAAAATTATGGGCAATATCTCATGAAAACGGCCATCAATCCTTAAAACTATGATTTTTTCGTCACTTCTCTCAAACATGTAATGATCTTATGGTCGTTATAAGTCACCCTGGAACCCAAAACTATGGGAAATAGATCATGAAAACGGCCATAGAGCGTCAAAACCACGAGTTTTTGGTCATATCTCTCAAACATGTATCTTTCTGATGGTCGTTATAAATCTCCCTGTAACCCCAAAACTATGGGCAATATCTCATGGAAACGACCCTAAAGCCTGAAAACCACAAGTTTTGGTCATAACTCACAAAACATGTGTTGGGGTCATATGGTCGTTCTAAATCGCCCTACAACCCCAAAACTATGGGCAATAGCTCATGAAAACGGCCATAAAGCGCGAAAACGGCGAGTTTTTGGTCATAACTCTAAACATGTATCAGGTCTTTGGTCATTATAAACCGCCCTACAACCCCAAAACCGTGGGAAATAGCTCATGAAAACGGCCATTAAACGCGAAAACGACGAGTTTTTGGTCATAACTCACAAAAATGTATCGGGTCATATGGTCGTTCTAAATCTCCCTATAGCCCCAAATTATGGGCAATAGCTCATGAAAACGGCCATAAATCCTAAAAACGACAAGTTTTTGGTCATACCTCACAAACATGTGTGGGTCATATGGTCATTCTAAATCTCCTTACAGCCCTAAAACTATCGGCAATAGCTCATGAAAACAGCAATAAAGCGTTAAAACGGTGAGTTTTTTGTCATAACTCTCAAACATGTAGCTGGTCTTACGGTCATTATAAATCGCCCTGGAAACCCAAAACTATGGGCAATATCTCATGAAAACGACCATAAAGCGTGAAAACCACGAGTTTTGGTCATAACTGTCAAACATGTATCGGGTCTTATCGTTATAAATCGTCCTGCAACCCAAAACTATGGGAAATAGCTCATGAAAATGGCCATAAAACGGAAAACGACGAGTTTTTGGTCATAACTCACCAACATGTGTCGGGTCATATGGACATTCTAAATCTCCCTACAACCCCCAAAACTATGGGCAATAGCTCATGAAAATGGCCGTAAAGCACGAAAACGGCGAGTTTTTGTGTCATAAACTCTCAAACATGTATCGGGTCTTATGGTCATTGTAAATTGCCTGCGAATCCTATATAAGTGGGTAATATCTCATGAAAATAGCCATAAATCCTGAAAACTATGATTTTTTAGTCATGTCTCTCAAACATGTAGATGTTCTTACGGTCATATAAATCGCCCCTGGAACCACAAAATTATGGGCCATAGCTCATGAAAACGGCCATAAATCGTAAAAACTATGAGTTTTTCGTCAGATCTCTACAACATGTATATGATCTGATGGTCGTATAAGGCGCCCTGGAACCCTGGAACTATGGGCAATTGCTCATAAAACGGCCATAAAGCCTAAAATCTACGAGTTTTTGGTCATATATCTCAATCATGTTATCGGGTCTGATGGTCGTTATATATCCGCCCTGCAACCCGAAAAAAGTGGGAATAGCTCATGAAAACGGCCATAAAACTAGAAAAACGACGAGTTTTTGGTCATAACTAACAAACATGTATCGGGTCATATGGTCGTTCCAAATCTCCCTACAACCCCAAAACTATGGGCAATAGCTCATGAAAACAGCCATAAAGCGCGAAAACAATGAGTTTTTGGTCATAACTCTCAAACATGTATCGGGTCTTATGGTCGTTGTATATCGCCCGTGAATCCTATACAGTGGGCAATATCTCATGAAAACGACCATAAAGCCTGAAAACTACGAGTTTTTGGTCATATCTCTCAAACATGTAGTTGGTTTTACGGTCGTTATAAATCGCCCTGGAACCCCAAACTATGGGCAATAGCTCATGAAAGCGGCCATAAATCCTAAAAACTATGAGTTTTATGTCAGACCTCTCAAACATGTATATGATCATATGGTCGTTCTAAATCTCCCTATAGCCCCAAAACTATGGGCAATAGCTCATGAAAACGGCCATAAAGCGCGAAAACGCCAAGTTTTTGGTCTTAACTGTAAAACATGTATCAGGTCTTATGGTCGTTATAAATCGCCCTGTAACCCAAAACTGTGGGAAATAGCTCATGAAAACGGCCATAAAACGCGAAAACCAAAAGTTTTTGGTCATAACTGACAAACATTTGTTGGGTCATACGGTCGTTCTAAATCTCCTACAGCCCCAAAACTATAAACAATAGCTCATGAATATGGCCATAAAGCGTGAAAACGGCGAGTTTTTGGTCATAACTCTCAAACATGTATCGGGTCTTATGAACGTTGTAAATCGCCCGTGAATCCTATAACAGTGGGCAATATCTCATGGAATCGACCCTAACGCCTGAAAACTACGAGTTTTTGGTCATATCTCTCAAACAAGTAGCTGGTCTTACGGTCATTATAAATCGCCCTGGAACCCCAAAGCTATGGGCAATATCTCATGAAAATGGCCATAAATCCTAAAAACAATGAGTTTTTCGTCATATTTCACAACATGTATATGATCTGATGCTCGTTATAATTGTCCTAGAACCCCGAAACTATGGGCAATAGCTCATGAAAACGGCCATAAAGCCTAAAACCTACGAGTTTTCGGTCATATCTCTCAAACATGTATCTGGTCTTATGGTCGTTATAAATCACCCTGTACCCCCAAACTGTGGGAAATAACTCATGAAAACGGCCATAAAACGCGAAAACCCACAAGTTTTGGTCATAACTCACAAACATGTGTTGAGTCATATGGTCGTTCTAAATCTCCCTAGAGCCCAAAACCTGTGGGCAATAACTCATGAAATGACCATAAAGGCGCGAAAACGGCGAGTTTGGGTCATAACTCTCAAACATGTATCGGGTCTTATAGTCATTGCCCACTAATCCTATAACAGTGGGTAATATCTCATGAAAACAGCCATAAATCCTGAAAACTACCAGTTTTGGTCATATCCCTCAAACATGTAGCTGGTCTTATGGTTATTATTAAATCGGCACTAGAACCACAAAATTATGGGCAATATCTCATGAAAACGGCCATCAATCCTTAAAACTATGAGTTTTTTTTCGTCACATCTCTCAACATGTATATGATCTTATGGTCGTTATAAGTCACCCTGGAACCCCAAAACTATCGGAAATAGATCATGAAAACGGCCATAGAGCGTCAAACCACGAGTTTTTGGTCATATCTCTTCAAACATGTATCTTGTCTGATGGTCGTTTATAAATCTCCCCTGTAACGCCAAAACTATGGGCAATATATCATGGAAACGACCCTAAAGCCTGAAAACCACAAGTTTTGGTCATAACTCACAAACATGTGTTGGGTCATATGGTCGTTCTAAATCGCCCTACAAACCCAAAACTATGGGCAATAGCTCATGAAAACG
>CAJUXJ010000252.1:0-27699 GCA_910589775.1 Avena eriantha
CGAGTTTTAGATCATATCTCTCAAACATGTATCAAGTTTTTACTATCGTTGTAAATTGACCTGAACTCCAAATCTGTGGGCAATAGCTCACGAACACAGCTATAAAACGTGAAAAACTACGAGTTTATGGTCATATTCTAAAACATGTATCGGGTCTTAAGGTCGTTCAAAATCGCCCTAAACCACAAAACTATGGGCAATAGCTCATGAAAAATAGCCATAAATAGAAAACGACGAGTTTTGGTCATAACTCTCAAATATTTATCGAGTGTTATGGTCGTTCAAATAGCCCTAGAACCCCAAACTATGGGCAATAGCTCATGAAAACGGCCATGAAGCTTGAAAACGACCTATTTTGGTCATAACTCTCAAGCATGTATCAGCTCTTACGGTCGTTGTAAATCGCCCTGGAATCCCAAAACTATGGGCAATAGCTCATGAAAACAGAAATAAAATGTGAAAACTACGAGTTTTAGATCATATCTCTCAAACAGGTATCAAGTTTTACTATCGTTGTAAATTGACCTGAACTCCAAATCTGTGGGCAATAGCTCACGAACACAGCTATAAACGTGAAAAATACGAGTTATGGTCATTATTCTAAAACATGTATCGGGTCTTAAGGTCGTTCAAAATCGCCCTACAACCACAAAACTATGGGCAATAGCTCATGAAAAATAGCCAAAAATAGAAAAACGACGAGTTTTTAGTCATAACTCTCAAACATTTATCGAGTGTTATGGTCGTTCAAAATAGCCCTAGAACCCAAAACTATGGGCAATAGCTCATGAAAACGGCCATGAAGCTTGAAAACAACCTATTTTTGGTCATAACTCTCAAGCATGTATCAGCTCTTACGGTCGTGGTAAATCGCCCTGGAACCCCAAAACTATGGGCAATAGCTCATGAAAACAGCCATAAAATGTGAAAACTACGAGTTTTAGATCATATCTCTCAAACATGTATCAAGTTTTACTATCGTTGTAAATTGACCTGAACTCCAAATCTGTGGGCAATAGCTCACGAACACAGCTATAAACGTGAAAAACTACGAGTTTATGGTCATAATTCTAAACATGTATCGGGTCTTAGGTCGTTCAAAATCGCCCTACAACCACAAAACTATGGGCAATAGCTCATGAAAAATAGCCATAAATTAGAAAAACACGAGTTTTGGTCATAACTCTCAAAGATTTATCGAGTGTTATGGTCGTTCAAAATCGCCCTAGAACCCCAAAACTATGGAAATAGCTCATGAAAACGGCCATGAAGCGCGAAACGGCTGATTTTGGTCATAACTCTCAAGCATGTATCAGCTCTTACGGTCATGTAAATCGCCCTGGAACCCCAAAACTATGGGCAATAGCTCATGAAAACAGCAATAAAATGTGAAAACTACGAGTTTTAGATCATCCTCTCAAACAGGTATCAAGTTTTACTATCGTTGTAAATTGTGAATTGACATGAACTCCAAATCTGTGGGCAATAGCTCACGAACACAGCTATAAAACGTGAAAAAACTACGAGTTCATGGTCATATTCTAAAAACATGTATCGGGTCTTAAGGTCGTTCAGAATCGTCCTACAACCACAAAACTATGGGCAATAGCTTATGAAAAATAGCCATAAAATAGAAAAACGACGAGTTTTTGGTCATAACTCTCAAACATTTATCGAGTGTTATTGTCGTTCAAAATAGCCCTAGAACCCCAAAACTATGGGCAATAGCTCATGAAGACGGCCATGAAGGCTTGAAAACGACCTATTTTTGGTCATAACTCTTAAGCATGTATCAGCTCTTACGGTCGTTGTAAATCGCCCTGGAACCCCAAGACTATGGGCAATAGCTCATGAAAATAGCCATAAAATGTGAAAACTACGAGTTTTAGATCATATCTCTCAAACATGTATCAAGTTTTACTATCGTTGTAAATTGACCTGAGCTCCAAATCTGTGGGCAATAGCTCACGAACACAGCTATAAAACGTGAAAAACTACGAGTTTATGGTCATTATTCTAAAACATGTATCGGGTCTTAAGGTCGTTCAAAATCGCCCTACAACCACAAAACTATGGGCAATAGCTTCATGAAAAATAGCCATAAAATAGAAAAACGACGAGTTTTTAGGTCATAACTCTCAAATATTTATCGAGTGTTATGGTCGTTCAAAATAGCCCTAGAACCCCAAAACTATGGGCAATAGCTCATGAAAACGGCCATGAAGCTTGAAAAC
The DNA here is from genome assembly GCA_910589775.1 of Avena eriantha. NCBI lineage: Eukaryota > Viridiplantae > Streptophyta > Magnoliopsida > Poales > Poaceae > Avena > Avena eriantha. Next base: position 2,235 of record CAJUXJ010000252.1, read on the forward strand.
GACCTATTTTTGGTCATAACTCTCAAGCATGTATCAGCTCTTACGGTCGTTGTAAATCGCCCTGGAATCCCATAACTATGGGCAATAGCTCATGAAAACAGAAATAAAATGTGAAAACTACGAGTTTTAGATCATATCTCTCAAACATGTATCAAGTTTTACTATCGTTGTAAATTGACATGAACTCCAAATCTGTGGGCAATAGCTCACGAACACAGCTATAAACGTGAAAAAACTACGAGTTTATGGTCATTATTCTAAAATATGTATCGGGTCTTAAGGGTCGTTCAAAATCGCCCTACAACCACAAAACTATGGAATAGCTCATGAAAAATAGCCATAAAATAGAAAAACGACGAGTTTTTAGTCATAACTCTCAAATATTTATCGAGTGTTATGGTCGTTCAAAATAGCCCTAGAACCCCAAAACTATGGGTAATAGCTCATGAAAACGGCCATGAAGCTTGAAAACGACCTATTTTTGGTCATAACTCTCAAGCATGTATCAGCTCTTACGGTCGTGGTAAATCGCCCTGGAACCCCAAAACTATGGGCAATAGCTCATGAAAACAGCCATAAAATGTGAAAACTACGTGTTTTAGATCATATCTCTCAAACATGTATCAAGTTTTACTATCGTTGTAAATTGACCTGAACTCCAAATCTGTGGGCAATAGCTCACGAACACAGCTATAAAACGTGAAAAACTACAAGTTTATGGTCATAATTCTAAAACATGTATCGGGTCTTCAGGTCGTTCAAAATCGCCCTACACCACAAAACTATGGGCAATAGCTATGAAAAATAGCCATAAAATAGAAAAACGACGAGTTTTTGGTCATAACTCTCAAAATTTATCGAGTGTTATGGTCGTTCAAAATAGCCCTAGAACCCCAAAACTATGGGCAATAGCTCATGAAACGGCCATGAAGCTTGAAAACGACCTATTTTGGTCATAACTCTCAAGCATGTATCAGCTCTTACGGTCAGTTGTAAATCGCCCTGGAACCCAAACTATGGGCAATAGCTCATGAAAACAGCCATAAAATGTGAAAACTACGAGTTTTAGATCATATCTCTCAAACATGTATCAAGTTTTACTATCGTTGTAAATTGACCTGAACTCCAAATCTGTGGGCAATAGCTCACGAACACAGCTATAAAACGTGAAAAACTACGAGTTTATGGTCATTATTCTAAAACATGTATCGGGTCTTAAGGTCGTTCAAAATCGCCCTACAACCACAAAACTATGGGCAATAGCTTATGAAAAATAGCCATAAAATAGAAAAACGACGAGTTTTTGGTCATAACTCGCAAATATTTATCGAGTGTTATGGTCGTTCAAAATAGCCCTAGAACCCCAAAACTATGGGCAATAGCTCATGAAAACGGCCATGAAGCTTGAAAACGACCTATTTTTGGTCATAACTCTCAAGCATGTATCAGCTCTTACGGTCGTTGTAAATCGCCCTGGAATCCCATAACTATGGGCAATAGCTCATGAAAACAGCAATAAAATGTGAAAACTACGAGTTTTAGATCATATCTCTCAAACAGGTATCAAGTTTTACTATCGTTGTAAATTGACATGAACTCCAAATCTGTGGGCAATAGCTCACGAACACAGCTATAAAACGTGAAAAACTACGAGTTTATGGTCATTATTCTAAAACATGTATCGGGTCTTAAGGTCGTTCAAAATCGCCCTACAACCACAAAACTATGGGCAATAGCTCATGAAAAATAGCCATAAAATAGAAAAACGACGAGTTTTTAGTCATAACTCTCAAATATTTATCGAGTGTTATGGTCGTTCAAAATAGCCCTAGAACCCCAAAACTATGGGCAATAGCTCATGAAAACGGCCATGAAGCTTGAAAACAGACCTATTTTTGGTCATAACTCTCAAGCATGTATCAGCTCTTACGGTCGTGGTAAATCGCCCTGGAACCCCAAAACTATGGGAATAGCTCATGAAAACAGCCATAAAATGTGAAAACTACGTGTTTTAGATCATATCTCTCAAACATGTATCAAGTTTTATTATCGTTGTAAATGGACCTGAACTCCAAATCTGTGGGCAATAGCTCACGAACACAGCTATAAAGCGTGAAAAACTACAAGTTTATGGTCATAAGTCTAAAACATGTATCGGGTCTTCAGGTCGTTCAAATCGCCCTACAACCACAAAACTATGGGCAATAGCTCATGAAAAATAGCCATAAATTAGAAAAATCACGAGTTTTTGGTCATAACTCTCAAAGATTTATCGAGTGTTATGGTCGTTCAAAATCGCCCTAGAATCCCAAAACTATCGGAAAGAGCTCATGAAAACGGCCATGAAGCGCGAAAATGGCTTGATTTTGGTCATAACTCTCAAGCATGTATCAGCTCTTACGGTCATTGCAAATCGCCCTGGAACCCCAAAACTATGGGCAATAGCTCATGAAAACAGCAATAAAATGTGAAAACTACGAGTTTTAGATCATCCGTCTCAAACAGTATCAAGTTTTACTATCGTTGTAAATTGACATGAACTCCAAATCTATGGGCAATAGCTCACGAACATAGCTATAAAACGTGAAAAACTACGAGTTCATGGTCATAATTCTAAAACATGTATCGGGTCTTAAGGTCGTTCAGAATCGTCCTACAACCACAAAACTATGGGCAATAGCTTATGAAAAATAGCCATAAAATAGAAAAACGACGAGTTTTTGGTCATAACTCTCAAACATTTATCGAGTGTTATTGTCGTTCAAAATAGCCCTAGAACCCCAAAACTATGGGCAATAGCTCATGAAGACGGCCATGAAGCTTGAAAACGACCTATTTTTGGTCATAACTCTTAAGCATGTATCAGCTCTTACGGTCGTTGTAAATCGCCCTGGAACCCCAAGACTATGGGCAATAGCTCATGAAAATAGCCATAAAATGTGAAAACTACGAGTTTTAGATCATATCTCTCAAACATGTATCAAGTTTTACTATCGTTGTAAATTGACCTGAGCTCCAAATCTGTGGGCAATAGCTCACGAACACAGCTATAAAACGTGAAAAACTACGAGTTTATGGTCATTATTCTAAAACATGTATCGGGTCTTAAGGTCGTTCAAAATCGCCCTACAACCACAAAACTATGGGCAATAGCTTATGAAAAATAGCCATAAAATAGAAAAACGACGAGTTTTTGGTCATAACTCGCAAATATTTATCGAGTGTTATGGTCGTTCAAAATAGCCCTAGAACCCCAAAACTATGGGCAATAGCTCATGAAAACGGCCATGAAGCTTGAAAACGACCTATTTTTGGTCATAACTCTCAAGCATGTATCAGCTCTTACGGTCGTTGTAAATCGCCCTGGAATCCCATAACTATGGGCAATAGCTCATGAAAACAGAAATAAAATGTGAAAACTACGAGTTTTAGATCATATCTCTCAAACAGGTATCAAGTTTTACTATCGTTGTAAATTGGACATGAACTCCAAATCTGTGGGCAATAGCTCACGAACACAGCTATAAAACGTGAAAAACTACGAGTTTATGGTCATTATTCTAAAATATGTATCGGGTCTTAAGGTCGTTCAAAATCGCCCTACAACCACAAAACTATGGGCAATAGCTCATGAAAAATAGCCATAAAATAGAAAAAACGACGAGTTTTAGTCATAACTCTCAAATATTTATCGAGTGTTATGGTCGTTCAAAATAGCCCTAGAACCCCAAAACTATGGGTAATAGCTCATGAAAACGGCCATGAAGCTTGAAAACAACCTATTTTTGGTCATAACTCTCAAGCATGTATCAGCTCTTACGGTCGTGGTAAATCGCCCTGGAACCCCAAAACTATGGGCAATAGCTCATGAAAACAGCCATAAAATGTGAAAACTACGTGTTTTAGATCATATCTCTCAAACATGTATCAAGTTTTACTATCGTTGTAAATTGACCTGAACTCCAAATCTGTGGGCAATAGCTCACGAACACAGCTATAAAACGTGAAAAACTACAGAGTTTATGGTCATAATTCTAAAACATGTATCGGGTCTTCAGGTCGTTCAAAATCGCCCTACAACCACAAAACTATGGGCAATAGCTCATGAAAAATAGCCATAAATTAGAAAAATCGACGAGTTTTTGGTCATAACTCTCAAAGATTTATCGAGTGTTATGGTCGTTCAAAATCGCCCTAGAACCCCAAAACTATCGGAAATAGCTCATGAAAACGGCCATGAAGCTCGAAAACTGACCTTGATTTTGGTCATAACTCTCAAGCATGTATCAGCTCTTACGGTCAGTTGTAAATCGCCCTGGAACCCCAAACTATGGGCAATAGCTCATGAAAACTAGCCATAAAATGTGAAAACTACGAGTTTTAGATCATATCTCTCAAACATGTATCAAGTTTTACTATCGTTGTAAATTGACCTGAGCTCCAAATCTGTGGGCAATAGCTCACGAACACAGCTATAAAACGTGAAAAACTACGAGTTTATGGTCATTATTCTAAAACATGTATCGGGTCTTAAGGTCGTTCAAAATCGCCCTACAACCACAAAACTATGGGCAATAGCTTATGAAAAATAGCCATAAAATAGAAAAACGACGAGTTTTTGGTCATAACTCGCAAATATTTATCGAGTGTTATGGTCGTTCAAAATAGCCCTAGAACCCCAAAACTATGGGCAATAGCTCATGAAAACGGCCATGAAGCTTGAAAACGACCTATTTTTGGTCATAACTCTCAAGCATGTATCAGCTCTTACGGTCGTTGTAAATCGCCCTGGAATCCCATAACTATGGGCAATAGCTCATGAAAACAGCAATAAAATGTGAAAACTACGAGTTTTAGATCATATCTCTCAAACAGGTATCAAGTTTTACTATCGTTGTAAATTGACCTGAACTCCAAATCTGTGGGCAATAGCTCACGAACACAGCTATAAAACGTGAAAAACTACGAGTTTATGGTCATTATTCTAAAACATGTATCGGGTCTTAAGGTCGTTCAAAATCGCCCTACAACCACAAAACTATGGGCAATAGCTCATGAAAAATAGCCATAAAATAGAAAAACGACGAGTTTTTAGTCATAACTCTCAAATATTTATCGAGTGTTATGGTCGTTCAAAATATCCCTAGAACCCCAAAACTATGGGCAATAGCTCATGAAAACGGCCATGAAGCTTGAAAACAACCTATTTTTGGTCATAACTCTCAAGCATGTATCAGCTCTTACGGTCGTGGTAAATCGCCCTGGAACCCCAAAACTATGGGAAATAGCTCATGAAAACAGCCATAAAATGTGAAAACTACGTGTTTTAGATCATATCTCTCAAACATGTATCAAGTTTTATTATCGTTGTAAATGGACCTGAACTCCAAATCTGTGGGCAATAGCTCACGAACACAGCTATAAAGCGTGAAAAACTACAAGTTTATGGTCATAAGTCTAAAACATGTATCGGGTCTTCAGGTCGTTCAAAATCGCCCTACAACCACAAAACTATGGGCAATAGCTCATGAAAAATAGCCATAAATTAGAAAAATCACGAGTTTTTGGTCATAACTCTCAAAGATTTATCGAGTGTTATGGTCGTTCAAAATCGCCCTAGAATCCCAAAACTATCGGAAAGAGCTCATGAAAACGGCCATGAAGCGCGAAAATGGCTTGATTTTGGTCATAACTCTCAAGCATGTATCAGCTCTTACGGTCATTGCAAATCGCCCTGGAACCCCAAAACTATGGGCAATAGCTCATGAAAACAGCAATAAAATGTGAAAACTACGAGTTTTAGATCATCCGTCTCAAACAGGTATCAAGTTTTACTATCGTTGTAAATTGACATGAACTCCAAATCTATGGGCAATAGCTCACGAACATAGCTATAAAACGTGAAAAACTACGAGTTCATGGTCATAATTCTAAAACATGTATCGGGTCTTAAGGTCGTTCAGAATCGTCCTACAACCACAAAACTATGGGCAATAGCTTATGAAAAATAGCCATAAAATAGAAAAACGACGAGTTTTTGGTCATAACTCTCAAACATTTATCGAGTGTTATTGTCGTTCAAAATAGCCCTAGAACCCCAAAACTATGGGCAATAGCTCATGAAGACGGCCATGAAGCTTGAAAACGACCTATTTTTGGTCATAACTCTTAAGCATGTATCAGCTCTTACGGTCGTTGTAAATCGCCCTGGAACCCCAAGACTATGGGCAATAGCTCATGAAAATAGCCATAAAATGTGAAAACTACGAGTTTTAGATCATATCTCTCAAACATGTATCAAGTTTTACTATCGTTGTAAATTGACCTGAGCTCCAAATCTGTGGGCAATAGCTCACGAACACAGCTATAAAACGTGAAAAACTACGAGTTTATGGTCATTATTCTAAAACATGTATCGGGTCTTAAGGTCGTTCAAAATCGCCCTACAACCACAAAACTATGGGCAATAGCTCATGAAAAATAGCCATAAAATAGAAAAACGACGAGTTTTTGGTCATAACTCGCAAATATTTATCGAGTGTTATGGTCGTTCAAAATAGCCCTAGAACCCCAAAACTATGGGCAATAGCTCATGAAAACGGCCATGAAGCTTGAAAACGACCTATTTTTGGTCATAACTCTCAAGCATGTATCAGCTCTTACGGTCGTTGTAAATCGCCCTGGAATCCCATAACTATGGGCAATAGCTCATGAAAACAGCAATAAAATGTGAAAACTACGAGTTTTAGATCATATCTCTCAAACAGGTATCAAGTTTTACTATCGTTGTAAATTGACATGAACTCCAAATCTGTGGGCAATAGCTCACGAACACAGCTATAAAACGTGAAAAACTACGAGTTTATGGTCATTATTCTAAAATATGTATCGGGTCTTAAGGTCGTTCAAAATCGCCCTACAACCACAAAACTATGGGCAATAGCTCATGAAAAATAGCCATAAAATAGAAAAACGACGAGTTTTTAGTCATAACTCTCAAATATTTATCGAGTGTTATGGTCGTTCAAAATAGCCCTAGAACCCCAAAACTATGGGTAATAGCTCATGAAAACGGCCATGAAGCTTGAAAACGACCTATTTTTGGTCATAACTCTCAAGCATGTATCAAGCTCTTACGGTCGTGGTAAATCGCCCTGGAACCCCAAAACTATGGGCAATAGCTCATGAAAACAGCCATAAAATGTGAAAACTACGTGTTTTAGATCATATCTCTCAAACATGTATCAAGTTTTACTATCGTTGTAAATTGACCTGAACTCCAAATCTGTGGGCAATAGCTCACGAACACAGCTATAAAACGTGAAAAACTACAAGTTTATGGTCATAATTCTAAAACATGTATCGGGTCTTCAGGTCGTTCAAAATCGCCCTACAACCACAAAACTATGGGCAATAGCTCATGAAAAATAGCCATAAATTAGAAAAACGACGAGTTTTTGGTCATAACTCTCAAAGATTTATCGAGTGTTATGGTCGTTCAAAATCGCCCTAGAACCCCAAAACTATCGGAAATAGCTCATGAAAACGGCCATGAAGCGCGAAAACGACCTATTTTTGGTCATAACTCTCAAGCATGTATCAGCTCTTACGGTCATTGTAAATCGCCCTGGAACCCCAAAACTATGGGCAATAGCTCATGAAAATAGCCATAAAATGTGAAAACTACGAGTTTTAGATCATATCTCTCAAACATGTATCAAGTTTTACTATCGTTGTAAATTGACCTGAGCTCCAAATCTGTGGGCAATAGCTCACGAACACAGCTATAAAACGTGAAAAACTACGAGTTTATGGTCATTAATTCTAAAACATGTATCGGGTCTTAAGGTCGTTCAAAATCGCCCTACAACCACAAAACTATGGGCAATAGCTTATGAAAAATAGCCATAAAATAGAAAAACGACGAGTTTTTGGTCATAACTCTCAAATATTTATCGAGTGTTATGGTCGTTCAAAATAGCCCTAGAACCCCAAAACTATGGGCAATAGCTCATGAAAACGGCCATGAAGCTTGAAAACGACCTATTTTTGGTCATAACTCTCAAGCATGTATCAGCTCTTACGGTCGTTGTAAATCGCCCTGGAATCCCATAACTATGGGCAATAGCTCATGAAAACAGCAATAAAATGTGAAAACTACGAGTTTTAGATCATATCTCTCAAACAGGTATCAAGTTTTACTATCGTTGTAAATTGACCTGAACTCCAAATCTGTGGGCAATAGCTCACGAACACAGCTATAAAACGTGAAAAACTACGAGTTTATGGTCATTATTCTAAAACATGTATCGGGTCTTAAGGTCGTTCAAAATCGCCCTACAACCACAAAACTATGGGCAATAGCTCATGAAAAATAGCCATAAAATAGAAAAACGACGAGTTTTTAGTCATAACTCTCAAATATTTATCGAGTGTTATGGTCGTTCAAAATATCCCTAGAACCCCAAAACTATGGGCAATAGCTCATGAAAACGGCCATGAAGCTTGAAAACAACCTATTTTTGGTCATAACTCTCAAGCATGTATCAGCTCTTACGGTCGTGGTAAATCGCCCTGGAACCCCAAAACTATGGGAAATAGCTCATGAAAACAGCCATAAAATGTGAAAACTACGTGTTTTAGATCATATCTCTCAAACATGTATCAAGTTTTATTATCGTTGTAAATGGACCTGAACTCCAAATCTGTGGGCAATAGCTCACGAACACAGCTATAAAGCGTGAAAAACTACAAGTTTATGGTCATAAGTCTAAAACATGTATCGGGTCTTCAGGTCGTTCAAAATCGTCCCTACAACCACAAAACTATGGGCAATAGCTCATGAAAAATAGCCATAAATTAGAAAAATCACGAGTTTTTGGTCATAACTCTCAAAGATTTATCGAGTGTTATGGTCGTTCAAAATCGCCCTAGAATCCCAAAACTATCGGAAAGAGCTCATGAAAACGGCCATGAAGCGCGAAAATGGCTTGATTTTGGTCATAACTCTCAAGCATGTATCAGCTCTTACGGTCATTGCAAATCGCCCTGGAACCCCAAAACTATGGGCAATAGCTCATGAAAACAGCAATAAAATGTGAAAACTACGAGTTTTAGATCATCCGTCTCAAACAGGTATCAAGTTTTACTATCGTTGTAAATTGACATGAACTCCAAATCTATGGGCAATAGCTCACGAACATAGCTATAAAACGTGAAAAACTACGAGTTCATGGTCATAATTCTAAAACATGTATCGGGTCTTAAGGTCGTTCAGAATCGTCCTACAACCACAAAACTATGGGCAATAGCTTATGAAAAATAGCCATAAAATAGAAAAACGACGAGTTTTTGGTCATAACTCTCAAACATTTATCGAGTGTTATTGTCGTTCAAAATAGCCCTAGAACCCCAAAACTATGGGCAATAGCTCATGAAGACGGCCATGAAGCTTGAAAACGACCTATTTTTGGTCATAACTCTTAAGCATGTATCAGCTCTTACGGTCGTTGTAAATCGCCCTGGAACCCCAAGACTATGGGCAATAGCTCATGAAAATAGCCATAAAATGTGAAAACTACGAGTTTTAGATCATATCTCTCAAACATGTATCAAGTTTTACTATCGTTGTAAATTGACCTGAGCTCCAAATCTGTGGGCAATAGCTCACGAACACAGCTATAAAACGTGAAAAACTACGAGTTTATGGTCATTATTCTAAAACATGTATCGGGTCTTAAGGTCGTTCAAAATCGCCCTACAACCACAAAACTATGGGCAATAGCTTATGAAAAATAGCCATAAAATAGAAAAACGACGAGTTTTTGGTCATAACTCGCAAATATTTATCGAGTGTTATGGTCGTTCAAAATAGCCCTAGAACCCCAAAACTATGGGCAATAGCTCATGAAAACGGCCATGAAGCTTGAAAACGACCTATTTTTGGTCATAACTCTCAAGCATGTATCAGCTCTTACGGTCGTTGTAAATCGCCCTGGAATCCCATAACTATGGGCAATAGCTCATGAAAACAGCAATAAAATGTGAAAACTACGAGTTTTAGATCATATCTCTCAAACAGGTATCAAGTTTTACTATCGTTGTAAATTGACATGAACTCCAAATCTGTGGGCAATAGCTCACGAACACAGCTATAAAACGTGAAAAACTACGAGTTTATGGTCATTATTCTAAAACATGTATCGGGTCTTAAGGTCGTTCAAAATCGCCCTACAACCACAAAACTATGGGCAATAGCTCATGAAAAATAGCCATAAAATAGAAAAACGACGAGTTTTTAGTCATAACTCTCAAATATTTATCGAGTGTTATGGTCGTTCAAAATATCCCTAGAACCCCAAAACTATGGGCAATAGCTCATGAAAACGGCCATGAAGCTTGAAAACAACCTATTTTTGGTCATAACTCTCAAGCATGTATCAGCTCTTACGGTCGTGGTAAATCGCCCTGGAACCCCAAAACTATGGGAAATAGCTCATGAAAACAGCCATAAAATGTGAAAACTACGTGTTTTAGATCATATCTCTCAAACATGTATCAAGTTTTATTATCGTTGTAAATGGACCTGAACTCCAAATCTGTGGGCAATAGCTCACGAACACAGCTATAAAGCGTGAAAAACTACAAGTTTATGGTCATAAGTCTAAAACATGTATCGGGTCTTCAGGTCGTTCAAAATCGCCCTACAACCACAAAACTATGGGCAATAGCTCATGAAAAATAGCCATAAATTAGAAAAATCACGAGTTTTTGGTCATAACTCTCAAAGATTTATCGAGTGTTATGGTCGTTCAAAATCGCCCTAGAATCCCAAAACTATCGGAAAGAGCTCATGAAAACGGCCATGAAGCGCGAAAATGGCTTGATTTTGGTCATAACTCTCAAGCATGTATCAGCTCTTACGGTCATTGCAAATCGCCCTGGAACCCCAAAACTATGGGCAATAGCTCATGAAAACAGCAATAAAATGTGAAAACTACGAGTTTTAGATCATCCGTCTCAAACAGGTATCAAGTTTTACTATCGTTGTAAATTGACATGAACTCCAAATCTATGGGCAATAGCTCACGAACATAGCTATAAAACGTGAAAAACTACGAGTTCATGGTCATAATTCTAAAACATGTATCGGGTCTTAAGGTCGTTCAGAATCGTCCTACAACCACAAAACTATGGGCAATAGCTTATGAAAAATAGCCATAAAATAGAAAAACGACGAGTTTTTGGTCATAACTCTCAAACATTTATCGAGTGTTATTGTCGTTCAAAATAGCCCTAGAACCCCAAAACTATGGGCAATAGCTCATGAAGACGGCCATGAAGCTTGAAAACGACCTATTTTTGGTCATAACTCTTAAGCATGTATCAGCTCTTACGGTCGTTGTAAATCGCCCTGGAACCCCAAGACTATGGGCAATAGCTCATGAAAATAGCCATAAAATGTGAAAACTACGAGTTTTAGATCATATCTCTCAAACATGTATCAAGTTTTACTATCGTTGTAAATTGACCTGAGCTCCAAATCTGTGGGCAATAGCTCACGAACACAGCTATAAAACGTGAAAAACTACGAGTTTATGGTCATTATTCTAAAACATGTATCGGGTCTTAAGGTCGTTCAAAATCGCCCTACAACCACAAAACTATGGGCAATAGCTTATGAAAAATAGCCATAAAATAGAAAAACGACGAGTTTTTGGTCATAACTCTCAAATATTTATCGAGTGTTATGGTCGTTCAAAATAGCCCTAGAACCCCAAAACTATGGGCAATAGCTCATGAAAACGGCCATGAAGCTTGAAAACGACCTATTTTTGGTCATAACTCTCAAGCATGTATCAGCTCTTACGGTCGTTGTAAATCGCCCTGGAACCCCAAGACTATGGGCAATAGCTCATGAAAACAGCAATAAAATGTGAAAACTACGAGTTTTAGATCATATCTCTCAAACAGGTATCAAGTTTTACTATCGTTGTAAATTGACATGAACTCCAAATCTGTGGGCAATAGCTCACGAACACAGCTATAAAACGTGAAAAACTACGAGTTATGGTCATTATTCTAAAACATGTATCGGGTCTTAAGGTCGTTCAAAATCGCCCTACAACCACAAAACTATGGGCAATAGCTCATGAAAAATAGCCATAAAATAGAAAAACGACGAGTTTTTGGTCATAACTCTCAAATATTTATCGAGTGTTATGGTCGTTCAAAATAGCCCTAGAACCCCAAAACTATGGGCAATAGCTCATGAAAACGGCCATGAAGCTTGAAAACGACCTATTTTTGGTCATAACTCTCAAGCATGTATCAGCTCTTACGGTCGTTGTAAATCGCCCTGGAACCCCAAAACTATGGGCAATAGCTCATGAAAACAGCCATAAAATGTGAAAACTACGAGTTTTAGATCATATCTCTCAAACATGTATCAAGTTTTACTATCGTTGTAAATTGACATGAACTCCAAATCTGTGGGCAATAGCTCACGAACACAGCTATAAAACGTGAAAAACTACGAGTTATGGTCATAATTCTAAAACATGTATCGGGTCTTAAGGTCGTTCAGAATCGCCCTACAACCACAAAACTATGGGCAATAGCTCATGAAAAATAGCCATAAAATAGAAAAACGACGAGTTTTTAGTCATAACTCTCAAACATTTATCGAGTGTTATGGTCGTTCAAAATAGCCCTAGAACCCCAAAACTATGGGCAATAGCTCATGAAAACGGCCATGAAGCTTGAAAACGACCTATTTTTGGTCATAACTCTCAAGCATGTATCAGCTCTTACGGTCGTTGTAAATCGCCCTGGAACCCCAAAACTATGGGCAATAGCTCATGAAAACAGCCATAAAATGTGAAAACTACGAGTTTTAGATCATATCTCTCAAACATGTATCAAGTTTTACTATCGTTGTAAATTGACCTGAGCTCCAAATCTGTGGGCAATAGCTCACGAACACAGCTATAAAACGTGAAAAACTACGAGTTTATGGTCATTATTCTAAAACATGTATCGGGTCTTAAGGTCGTTCAAAATCGCCCTACAACCACAAAACTATGGGCAATAGCTTATGAAAAATAGCCATAAATAGAAAAACGACGAGTTTTTGGTCATAACTCTCAAATATTTATCGAGTGTTATGGTCGTTCAAAATAGCCCTAGAACCCCAAAACTATGGGCAATAGCTCATGAAAACGGCCATGAAGCTTGAAAACGACCTTATTTTGGTCATAACTCTCAAGCATGTATCAGCTCTTACGGTCGTTGTAAATCGCCCTGGAATCCCAAAACTATGGGCAATAGCTCATGAAAACAGCAATAAAATGTGAAAACTACGAGTTTTAGATCATCTCGTCTCAAACATGTATCAAGTTTTACTATCGTTGTAAATTGACATGAACTCCAAATCTGTGGGCAATAGCTCACGAACACAGCTATAAAACGTGAAAAACTACGAGTTCATGGTCATAATTCTAAAACATGTATCGGGTCTTAAGGTCGTTCAGAATCGCCCTACAACCACAAAACTATGGGCAATAGCTTATGAAAAATAGCCATAAAATAGAAAAACGACGAGTTTTTGGTCATAACTCTCAAACATTTATCGAGTGTTATGGTCGTTCAAAATAGCCCTAGAACCCCAAAACTATGGGCAATAGCTCATGAAGAACGGCCATGAAGCTTGAAAACGACCTATTTTTGGTCATAACTCTCAAGCATGTATCAGCTCTTACGGTCGTTGTAAATCGCCCTGGAACCCCAAACTATGGGCAATAGCTCATGAAAACAGCCATAAAATGTGAAAACTACGAGTTTTAGATCATATCTCTCAAACATGTATCAAGTTTTACTATCGTTGTAAATTGACCTGAACTCCAAATCTGTGGGCAATAGCTCACGAACACAGCTATAAAACGTGAAAAACTACGAGTTCATGGTCATAATTCTAAAACATGTATCGGGTCTTAAGGTCGTTCAAAATCGCCCTACAACCACAAAACTATGGGCAATAGCTTATGAAAAATAGCCATAAAATAGAAAAACGACGAGTTTTTGGTCATAACTCTCAAACATTTATCGAGTGTTATTGTCGTTCAAAATAGCCCTAGAACCCCAAAACTATGGGCAATAGCTCATGAAAACGGCCATGAAGCTTGAAAACGACCTATTTTTGGTCATAACTCTCAAGCATGTATCAGCTCTTACGGTCGTTGTAAATCGCCCTGGAACCCCAAACTATGGGCAATAGCTCATGAAAACAGCCATAAAATGTGAAAACTACGAGTTTTAGATCATATCTCTCAAACATGTATCAAGTTTTACTATCGTTGTAAATTGACATGAACTCCAAATCTGTGGGCAATAGCTCACGAACACAGCTATAAAACGTGAAAAACTACGAGTTTCATGGTCATAATTCTAAAACATGTATCGGGTCTTAAGGTCGTTCAGAATCGTCCCTACAACCACAAAACTATGGGCAATAGCTTATGAAAAATAGCCATAAAATAGAAAAACGACGAGTTTTTGGTCATAACTCTCAAACATTTATCGAGTGTTATGGTCGTTCAAAATAGCCCTAGAACCCCAAAACTATGGGCAATAGCTCATGAAAACGGCCATGAAGCTTGAAAACGACCTATTTTTGGTCATAACTCTCAAGCATGTATCAGCTCTTACGGTCGTTGTAAATCGCCCTGGAACCCCAAGACTATGGGCAATAGCTCATGAAAACAGCCATAAAATGTGAAAACTACGAGTTTTAGATCATATCTCTCAAACATGTATCAAGTTTTACTATCGTTGTAAATTGACCTGAACTCCAAATCTGTGGGCAATAGCTCACGAACACAGCTATAAAACGTGAAAAACTACGAGTTTATGGTCATAATTCTAAAACATGTATCGGGTCTTAAGGTCGTTCAAAATCGCCCTACAACCACAAAACTATGGGCAATAGCTCATGAAAAATAGCCATAAATAGAAAAACGACGAGTTTTTGGTCATAACTCTCAAACATTTATCGAGTGTTATGGTCGTTCAAAATAGCCCTAGAACCCCAAAACTATGGCAATAGCTCATGAAAACGGCCATGAAGCTGGAAAATGACCTATTTTGGTCATAACTCTCAAGCATGTATCAGCTCTTACGGTCAGTTGTAAATCGCCCTGGAACCCCAAAACTATGGGCAATAGCTCATGAAAACAGCCATAAAATGTGAAAACTACGAGTTTTAGATCATATCTCTCAAACATGTATCAAGTTTTACTATCGTTGTAAATTGACATGAACTCCAAATCTGTGGGCAATAGCTCACGAACACAGCTATAAACGTGAAAAACTACGAGTTTATGGTCATAATTCTAAAACATGTATCGGGTCTTAAGGTCGTTCAAATCGCCCTACAACCACAAAACTATGGGCAATAGCTTATGAAAAATAGCCATAAAATAGAAAAACGACGAGTTTTTGGTCATAACTCTCAAACTATTTATCGAGTGTTATGGTCGTTCAAAATAGCCCTAGAACCCCAAAACTATGGGCAATAGCTCATGAAAACGGCCATGAAGCTTGAAAACGACCTATTTTTGGTCATAACTCTCAAGCATGTATCAGCTCTTACGGTCGTTGTAAATCGCCCTGGAACCCAAAACTATGGGCAATAGCTCATGAAAACAGCCATAAAATGTGAAAACTACGAGTTTTAGATCATATCTCTCAAACATGTATCAAGTTTTACTATCGTTGTAAATTGACATGAACTCCAAATCTGTGGGCAATAGCTCACGAACACAGCTATAAAACGTGAAAAACTACGAGTTTATGGTCATAATTCTAAAACATGTATCGGGTCTTAAGGTCGTTCAAAATCGCCCTACAACCACAAAACTATGGGCAATAGCTCATGAAAAATAGCCATAAATAGAAAAACGACGAGTTTTTGGTCATAACTCTCAAACATTTATCGAGTGTTATGGTCGTTCAAAATAGCCCTAGAACCCCAAAACTATGGGCAATAGCTCATGAAAACGGCCATGAAGCTTGAAAACGACCTATTTTTGGTCATAACTCTCAAGCATGTATCAGCTCTTACGGTCGTTGTAAATCGCCCTGGAACCCCAAAACTATGGGCAATAGCTCATGAAAACAGCCATAAAATGTGAAAACTACGAGTTTTAGATCATATCTCTCAAACATGTATCAAGTTTTACTATCGTTGTAAATTGACCTGAACTCCAAATCTGTGGGCAATAGCTCACGAACACAGCTATAAACGTGAAAAACTACGAGTTTATGGTCATAATTCTAAAACATGTATCGGGTCTTAAGGTCGTTCAAAATCGCCCTACAACCACAAAACTATGGGCAATAGCTCATGAAAAATAGCCATAAATTAGAAAAACGACGAGTTTTTGGTCATAACTCTCAAACATTTATCGAGTGTTATGGTCGTTCAAAATAGCCCTAGAACCCCAAAACTATGGGAAATAGCTCATGAAAACGGCCATGAAGCGCTGAAAACTGACCTGATTTTGGTCATAACTCTCAAGCATGTATCAGCTCTTACGGTCATTGTAAATCGCCCTGGAACCCCAAAACTATTGGCAATAGCTCATGAAAACAGCCATAAAATGTGAAAACTACGAGTTTTAGATCATATCTCTCAAACATGTATCAAGTTTTACTATCGTTGTAAATTGACCTGAACTCCAAATCTGTGGGCAATAGCTCACGAACACAGCTATAAAACGTGAAAAACTACGAGTTCATGGTCATAATTCTAAAACATGTATCGGGTCTTAAGGTCGTTCAGAATCGCCCTACAACCACAAAACTATGGGCAATAGCTTATGAAAAATAGCCATAAAATAGAAAAACGACGAGTTTTTGGTCATAACTCTCAAACATTTATCGAGTGTTATGGTCGTTCAAAATAGCCCTAGAACCCCAAAACTATGGGCAATAGCTCATGAAAACGGCCATGAAGCTTGAAAACGACCTATTTTTTGGTCATAACTCTCAAGCATGTATCAGCTCTTACGGTCGTTGTAAATCGCCCTGGAACCCCAAAACTATGGGCAATAGCTCATGAAAACAGCCATAAAATGTGAAAACTACGAGTTTTAGATCATATCTCTCAAACATGTATCAAGTTTTACTATCGTTGTAAATTGACATGAACTCCAAATCTGTGGGCAATAGCTCACGAACACAGCTATAAACGTGAAAAACTACGAGTTCATGGTCATAATTCTAAAACATGTATCGGGTCTTAAGGTCGTTCAAATCGCCCTACAACCACAAAACTATGGGCAATAGCTCATGAAAAATAGCCATAAAATAGAAAAACGACGAGTTTTTAGGTCATAACTCTCAAACATTTATCGAGTGTTATGGTCGTTCAAAATAGCCCTAGAACCCCAAAACTATGGGCAATAGCTCATGAAAACGGCCATGAAGCTTGAAAACGACCTATTTTTGGTCATAACTCTCAAGCATGTATCAGCTCTTACGGTCGTTGTAAATCGCCCTGGAACCCCAAAACTATGGGCAATAGCTCATGAAAACAGCCATAAATGTGAAAACTACGAGTTTTAGATCATATCTCTCAAACATGTATCAAGTTTTACTATCGTTGTAAATTGACCTGAACTCCAAATCTGTGGGCAATAGCTCACGAACACAGCTATAAACGTGAAAAACTACGAGTTTATGGTCATAATTCTAAAACATGTATCGGGTCTTAAGGTCGTTCAAAATCGCCCTACAACCACAAAACTATGGGCAATAGCTCATGAAAAATAGCCATAAAATAGAAAAACGACGAGTTTTTGGTCATAACTCTCAAACATTTATCGAGTGTTATGGTCGTTCAAAATAGCCCTAGAACCCCAAAACTATGGGCAATAGCTCATGAAAACGGCCATGAAGCTTGAAAACGACCTTATTTTGGTCATAACTCTCAAGCATGTATCAGCTCTTACGGTCATTGTAAATCGCCCTGGAACCCCAAAACTATGGGCAATAGCTCATGAAAACAGCCATAAAATGTGAAAACTACGAGTTTTAGATCATATGCTCTCAAACATGTATCAAGTTTTACTATCGTTGTAAATTGACATGAACTCCAAATCTGTGGGCAATAGCTCACGAACACAGCTATAAAACGTGAAAAACTACGAGTTTATGGTCATAATTCTAAAACATGTATCGGGTCTTAAGGTCGTTCAAATCGCCCTACAACCACAAAACTATGGGCAATAGCTCATGAAAAATAGCCATAAAATAGAAAAACGACGAGTTTTTGGTCATAACTCTCAAACATTTATCGAGTGTTATGGTCGTTCAAAATAGCCCTAGAACCCCAAAACTATGGGCAATAGCTCATGAAAACGGCCATGAAGCTTGAAAACGACCTATTTTTGGTCATAACTCTCAAGCATGTATCAGCTCTTACGGTCGTTGTAAATCGCCCTGGAACCCCAAAACTATGGGCAATAGCTCATGAAAACAGCCATAAAATGTGAAAACTACGAGTTTTAGATCATATCTCTCAAACATGTATCAAGTTTTACTATCGTTGTAAATTGACATGAACTCCAAATCTGTGGGCAATAGCTCACGAACACAGCTATAAAACGTGAAAAACTACGAGTTATGGTCATAATTCTAAAACATGTATCGGGTCTTAAGGTCGTTCAGAATCGCCCTACAACCACAAAACTATGGGCAATAGCTCATGAAAAATAGCCATAAAATAGAAAAACGACGAGTTTTTGGTCATAACTCTCAAACATTTATCGAGTGTTATGGTCGTTCAAAATAGCCCTAGAACCCCAAAACTATGGGCAATAGCTCATGAAAACGGCCATGAAGCTTGAAAACGACCTATTTTTGGTCATAACTCTCAAGCATGTATCAGCTCTTACGGTCGTTGTAAATCGCCCTGGAACCCCAAAACTATGGGCAATAGCTCATGAAAACAGCCATAAAATGTGAAAACTACGAGTTTTAGATCATATCTCTCAAACATGTATCAAGTTTTACTATCGTTGTAAATTGACATGAACTCCAAATCTGTGGGCAATAGCTCACGAACACAGCTATAAAACGTGAAAAACTACGAGTTTCATGGTCATAATTCTAAAACATGTATCGGGTCTTAAGGTCGTTCAAAATCGCCCTACAACCACAAAACTATGGGCAATAGCTCATGAAAAATAGCCATAAAATAGAAAAACGACGAGTTTTTAGGTCATAACTCTCAAACATTTATCGAGTGTTATGGTCGTTCAAAATAGCCCTAGAACCCCAAAAACTATGGGCAATAGCTCATGAAAACGGCCATGAAGCTTGAAAACGACCTATTTTTGGTCATAACTCTCAAGCATGTATCAGCTCTTACGGTCGTTGTAAATCGCCCTGGAACCCCAAACTATGGGCAATAGCTCATGAAAACAGCCATAAATGTGAAAACTACTGAGTTTTAGATCATATCTCTCAAACATGTATCAAGTTTTACTATCGTTGTAAATTGACCTGAACTCCAAATCTGTGGGCAATAGCTCCCGAACACAGCTATAATACGTGAAAAACTACGAGTTTATGGTCATAATTCTAAAACATGTATCGGGTCTTAAGGTCGTTCAAAATCGCCCTACAACCACAAAACTATGGGCAATAGCTCATGAAAATAGCCATAAATTAGAAAAACTGACGAGTTTTGGTCATAACTCTCAAACATTTATCGAGTGTTATGGTCGTTCAAAATCGCCCTAGAACCCCAAAACTATGGAAATAGCTCATGAAAACGGCCATGAAGCGCGGAAAATGACTTGATTTTGGTCATAACTCTCAAGCATGTATCAGCTCTTACGGTCATTGTAAATCGCCCTGGAACCCCAAAACTATGGGCAATAGCTCATGAAAACAGCCATAAAATGTGAAAACTACGAGTTTTAGATCATCTCTCTCAAACATGTATCAAGTTTTTACTATCGTTGTAAATTGACATGAACTCCAAATCTGTGGGCAATAGCTCACGAACACAGCTATAAACGTGAAAAACTACGAGTTTATGGTCATAATTCTAAAACATGTATCGGGTCTTAAGGTCGTTCAAAATCGCCCTACAACCACAAAACTATGGGCAATAGCTTATGAAAAATAGCCATAAATAGAAAACGACGAGTTTTTGGTCATAACTCTCAAACATTTATCGAGTGTTATGGTCGTTCAAAATAGCCCTAGAACCCCAAAACTATGGGCAATAGCTCATGAAAACGGCCATGAAGCTTGAAAACGACCTATTTTTGGTCATAACTCTCAAGCATGTATCAGCTCTTACGGTCATTGTAAATCGCCCTGGAACCCCAAAACTATGGGCAATAGCTCATGAAAACAGCCATAAAATGTGAAAACTACGAGTTTTAGATCATATCTCCTCAAACATGTATCAAGTTTACTATCGTTGTAAATTGACATGAACTCCAAATCTGTGGGCAATAGCTCACGAACACAGCTATAAACGTGAAAAACTACGAGTTTATGGTCATAATTCTAAAACATGTATCGGGTCTTAAGGTCGTTCAAAATCGCCCTACAACCACAAAACTATGGGCAATAGCTCATGAAAAATAGCCATAAAATAGAAAAACGACGAGTTTTTGGTCATAACTCTCAAACATTTATCGAGTGTTATGGTCGTTCAAAATAGCCCTAGAACCCCAAAACTATGGGCAATAGCTCATGAAAACGGCCATGAAGCTTGAAAACGACCTATTTTTGGTCATAACTCTCAAGCATGTATCAGCTCTTACGGTCGTTGTAAATCGCCCTGGAACCCCAAACTATGGGCAATAGCTCATGAAAACAGCCATAAAATGTGAAAACTACGGTTTTAGATATATCTCTCAAACATGGTATCAAGTTTTACTATCGTTGTAAATTGACATGAACTCCAAATCTGTGGGCAATAGCTCCGAACAAGCTTAAAACGTGAAAACTACGAAGTTATGGTCATAATTCTAAAACATGTATCGGGTCTTAAGGTCGTTCAAAATCGTCATACAACCACAAAACTATGGGCAATAGCTCATGAAAAATAGCCATAAAAGAAAACGACGAGTTTTTGGTCATAACTCTCAAGATTATCGACGTGTTATTGGTCGTTCAAAATAGCCCTAGAACCCCAAAACTATGGGCAATAGCTCATGAAAACGGCCATGAAGCTTGAAAAGACCTATTTTTGGTCATAACTCTCAAGCATGTATCAGCTCTTACGGTCGATGTGCTAAATCGCCCTGGAACCCCCAAACTATGGGCAATAGCTCATGAAACAGCAATAAAATGTGGAAAACTACGAGTTTAGATCAATCTCTCAACATGTATCAAGTTTTACTATCGTTGTAAATTGACCTGAACTCCAAATCTGTGGGCAATAGCTCTACGAACACAGCTATAAACGTGAAAACTACGAGTTTATGGTCATAATTCTAAAACATGTATCGGGTCTTAAGGTCGTCAAAATCGCCCTACAACCACAAAACTTATGGGCAATAGCTCATGAAAAATAGCCATAAAATTAGACAACATCACGAGTTTTTGTCATAACTCTCAAATATTTATCGAGTGTGTATGGTCGTCAAATAGCCCCTAGAACCCAAAACTATCGGGCAATAGCTCATGAAAACGGCCATGGAAGCCCTTGAAAATGACCTATTTTTGGTCATAAACTCTCAAGCATGTATCAGCTCTTACGGTCTCTTGCTAAATCGCACTGGAACCCCAAAACTATGTGCAATAGCTCATGAAAACAGCAATAAATGTGAAAACTACGAGTTTAGATCATATCTCTCAAACAGGTATCAAGTTTTACTATCGTTGTAAATTGACATGAACTCCAAATCTCTGTGGCAATAGCTCACGAACACAGCTATAAAACGTGAAAAACTACGAGTTTATGGTCATTAATTCTAAAACATGTACGGGTCTTAAGGTCGTTCAAATCGCCCTACAACCACAAAACTATGGGCATATAGCTCATGAAAAATAGCCATATAAATAGAAAAACGACGAGTTTTTGAGTCATAACTCTCAAACATTTATCGAGTGTTATGGTCGTTCAAAATAGCCCTAGAACCCCAAAACTATGGCACAATAGCTCATGAAAACGGCCATGAAGCTTGAAAACGACCCTATTTTTGGTCATAACTCTCAAGCCATGTATCAGCTCTTACGGTCGTTGTTAAATCGCCCCTGAACCCCAAAACTATGGGCAATAGCTCATGAAAACAGCCATACAAATGTGAAAACTACGATGTTTTAGATTCATATCTCTCAAACATGTATCAAGTTTTACTATCGGTTTGTAAATTGACCTGAACTCCAAATCTGTGGGCAATAGCTCACGAACACAGCTATAAAACGTGAAAAACTACGAGTTTATGGTCATAATTCTAAAACATGTATCGGGTCTTAAGGTCGTTCAAAATCGCCCTACAACCACAAAACTATGGGCAATAGCTCATGAAAAATAGCCATAAAATAGAAAAACGACGAGTTTTTGGTCATAACTCTCAAACATGTATCGAGTGTTATGGTCGTTCAAAAAGCCCTAGAACCCCAAAACTATGGGCAATAGCTCATGAAAACGGCCATGAAGCTTGAAAACGACCTATTTTTGGTCATAACTCTCAAGCATGTATCAGCTCTTACGGTCGTTGTAAATCGCCCTGGAACCCCAAAACTATGGGCAATAGCTCATGAAAACAGCCATAAAATGTGAAAACTACGAGTTTTAGATCATATCTCTCAAACATGTATCAAGTTTTACTATCGTTGTAAATTGACCTGAACTCCAAATTGTGGGCAATAGCTCACGAACACAGCTATAAAACGTGAAAAACTACGAGTTTATGGTCATAATTCTAAAACATGTATCGGGTCTTAAGGTCGTTCAAAATCGCCCTACAACCACAAAACTATGGGCAATAGCTCATGAAAATAGCCATAAAATAGAAAAACGACGAGTTTTTGGTCATAACTCTCAAACATTATCGAGTGTTATGGTCGTTCAAAATAGCCCTAGAACCCCAAAACTATGGGCAATAGCTCATGAAAACGGCCATGAAGCTTGAAAACGACCTATTTTGGTCATAACTCTCAAGCATGTATCAGCTCTTACGGTCGTTGTAAATCGCCCTGGAACCCCAAAACTATGGGCAATAGCTCATGAAAACAGCCATAAAATGTGAAAACTACGAGTTTTAGATCATATCTCTCAAACATGTATCAAGTTTTACTATCGTTGTAAATTGACCTGAACTCCAAATCTGTGGGCAATAGCTCACGAACACAGCTATAAAACGTGAAAAACTACGTTTATGGTCATAATTCTAAAACATGTATCGGGTCTTAAGGTCGTTCAAAATCGCCCTACAACCACAAAACTATGGGCAATAGCTCATGAAAAATAGCCATAAAATAGAAAAACGACGAGTTTTTGGTCATAACTCTCAAACATTATCGAGTGTTATGGTCGTTCAAAATCGCCCTAGAACCCCAAAACTATGGAAATAGCTCATGAAAACGGCCATGAAGCTTGAAAACGACTTATTTTGGTCATAACTCTCAAGCATGTATCAGCTCTTACGGTCATTGTAAATCGCCCTGGAACCCCAAAACTATGGGCAATAGCTCATGAAAACAGCCATAAAATGTGAAAACTACGAGTTTTAGATCATATCTCTCAAACATGTATCAAGTTTTACTATCGTTGTAAATTGACCTGAACTCCAAATCTGTGGGCAATAGCTCACGAACACAGCTATAAACGTGAAAAACTACGAGTTTATGGTCATAATTCTAAAACATGTATCGGGTCTTAAGGTCGTTCAAAATCGCCCTACAACCACAAACTATGGGCAATAGCTCATGAAAATAGCCATAAAATAGAAAAACGACGAGTTTTTGGTCATAACTCTCAAACATTATCGAGTGTTATGGTCGTTCAAAATAGCCCTAGAACCCAAAACTATGGGCAATAGCTCATGAAAACGGCCATGAAGCTTGAAAACGACCTATTTTTGGTCATAACTCTCTCAAGCATGTACAGCTCTTACGGTCGTTGTAAATCGCCCTGGAACCCCAAAACTATGGGCAATAGCTCATGAAAACAGCCATAAAATGTGAAAACTACGAGTTTTAGATCATATCTCTCAAACATGTATCAAGTTTTACTATCGTTGTAAATTGACCTGAACTCCAAATCTGTGGGCAATAGCTCACGAACACAGCTATAAAACGTGAAAAACTACGAGTTTATGGTCATAATTCTAAAACATGTATCGGGTCTTAAGGTCGTTCAAAATCGCCCTACAACCACAAAACTATGGCAATAGCTCATGAAAAATAGCCATAAATAGAAAACGACGAGTTTTTGGTCATAAACTCTCAAACATGTATCGAGTGTTATGGTCGTTCAAAATAGCCCTAGAACCCCAAAACTATGGGCAATAGCTCATGAAAACGGCCATGAAGCTTGAAAACGACCTATTTTTGGTCATAACTCTCAAGCATGTATCAGCTCTTACGGTCGTTGTAAATCGCCCTGGAACCCAAAACTATGGGCAATAGCTCATGAAACAGCCATAAAATGTGAAAACTACGAGTTTTAGATCATATCTCTCAAACATGTATCAAGTTTTACTATCGTTGTAAATTGCCTGAACCCAAATCTATGGGCAATAGCTCACGAACACAGCTATAAAACGTGAAAAACTACGAGTTTATGGTCATAATTCTAAACATGTATCGGGTCTTAAGGTCGTTCAGAATCGCCCTACAACCACAAACTATGGGCAATAGCTCATGAAAAATAGCCATAAAATAGAAAAACGACGAGTTTTGGTCATAACTCTCAAACATTTATCGAGTGTTATGGTCGTTCAAAATAGCCCTAGAACCCCAAAACTATGGGCAATAGCTCATGAAAACGGCCATGAAGCTTGAAAACGACCTATTTTTGGTCATAACTCTCAAGCATGTATCAGCTCTTACGGTCGTTGTAAATCGCCCTGGAACCCCAAAACTATGGGCAATAGCTCATGAAAACAGCCATAAAATGTGAAAACTACGAGTTTAGATCATATCTCTCAAACATGTATCAAGTTTTACTATCGTTGTAAATTGACCTGAACTCCAAATCTGTGGGCAATAGCTCACGAACACAGCTATAAAACGTGAAAAACTACGAGTTTATGGTCATAATTCTAAAACATGTATCGGGTCTTAAGGTCGTTCAAAATCGCCCTACAACCACAAAACTATGGGCAATAGCTCATGAAAATAGCCATAAAATAGAAAAACGACGAGTTTTTGGTCATAACTCTCAAACATTTATCGAGTGTTATGGTCGTTCAAAATAGCCCTAGAACCC